>JAGYYJ010002718.1:0-47918 GCA_019671005.1 Hibiscus mutabilis | reverse complement strand
AGGACTATCAGGTGGTAACATCAAATCCATAGCTGCAGCACTCGTTCGGGGACTCAAAGGTCTTCCAGGGCTGAATTGGAGATCTTGGTCATACATATCTAGGTGATTTTGCAGTGAAAGTCGAGCAGGCGATTGAGTTGGATTGCTTTCATTATCAATAACGCAATGACCAATTTTCCTGCCATAGAATTTCCATGGGAGAAAAAAAAAGAATGGGATATA
This sequence comes from Hibiscus mutabilis, assembly GCA_019671005.1. Classification (NCBI taxonomy): domain Eukaryota; kingdom Viridiplantae; phylum Streptophyta; class Magnoliopsida; order Malvales; family Malvaceae; genus Hibiscus; species Hibiscus mutabilis. The sequence continues at coordinate 47,696 of JAGYYJ010002718.1, read as the reverse complement.
GGTGGATTAGACTGAGAGCCTGCAAGAGCTAGGTAGAGATATACAAAGGGATGCATTGGCAGTGTAGTTACGAAATTAATTTGGTGAGTTGGGGTTATTTGGTGTGGTCTCAACGACAACATTAAAGAAGACAAGCTACGCAATGAAAGCAATGAGATAGAGAAATGAATTCAGTAATATTAATGAGATGTTATGGTTCAAGACTAGCTATGGAAAAAGCATGGTGGATACAGACCATTTATCGCTGTTAAAAATGTTAGGCAACCATATACTTGCTGCTCTTTAACTATACTGGTAAATGATAACTCGCCTGGCCAAAACAGGTAAAGGAAAACACCATGCAATTACCCATCTACAACTCGACAAATTAGAATTGCTGGAATTGGGTAGGGACGGGCATATTCACTCTCTAATAGTTATAATTTCGTAAATTTTAAATGCTGTTCATTTCCATTCTCTTGCTTTTTTCGGACCCCATCCCTAAACAAATTAAATAAAATAGTAATTTTATTTACTAAAATAAACGGCCAATTCAATTTAAAATATAAAATTTGGATACTTCAATTGGAAGCGTTACAAGATGATAAAGATTAGAAGGGTGTTGTGTTGAGGAATATTTAGACGAGGATTTTAGTTTATATCTAAAACTAAGATAGAAACATGTTAAAAAACTTGAGTGTAGCTAGGTTTGAGATTAAATGACCAATATAATTGAATTTTTATTAAGAACAAGGAGTCGGTAAATAAATAAGAATATTTTTAAAAATTTTTGTAAAATATCATTAAATATTTTTTTGAATACCAGTAAAAACCGATTGGTCAGAAATTTAAATTTCGGTGATAAAACTTCACTCATCCCGGAAAAATTTTTGCTTCCCATCATCCCCACAGTTAAACAACAATGGTAAAGAATAAGACAAAACTTGTTTTTTGTTGTGTTTGGCTTTAAACAAACTTTTAATAAAAATTTTAAAAGCAATTTGGTCAAAACCTTGGTTTGCCCCAAACTAGCTTCTCAAACCTTGCTGCTCTTTAACTATACTCTTTAACTATACTGCATTTCAATCAATACAAAAATAGCTAATGTTGATATCTGGTAAAACATGAAATTCAACAAACCAGGGATTCCCCGATGGTTGATATTATGCGACTGAAAGTTCTATAAAATCACCCAGCTTTAGATGAATCAGTTGATTGCTGTTGCAAGTTCCTCCTGAGAAAATCAGACAATTTGGTGCTTGCAGCACGCCCCCTTCTAGGCAGTAAAAATAATCATCCACTGGAACAAGGGTCCGAATAAGAAATATATTAGAATCAAATATGGCATCACAGATGATTTAAGCGCAACTAATACTTCAAGAGGCCAAAAATAAACATCATAGTTGTTACAACACCCTAAATCCACGCAAGAAAGACTTCAAAGGCAAGAAGTTCTATTTCATTGATGTTGTAAAATTCCCAAGTTCTTGATCCATAATGAATACCAATGAAAGTGATGCATTCGATTTATTTGACAGCAGCCTTAAATCTCCAAAAACATGACATTCTTCACAATTACATGTGATTCCACAGCACAAAGTAAAACTAAGTCAAAAAGGACAGGCTTATAGAGAGCAATGAATACCTGACATTCTACCGTGAGTAACAGATGTAATAATCCCATTTTCAATGGGTTCACCTTGCACACTTAGTGATCCTTCAGGAAGGACTGAATGGACTGAGTTTGGGAAGACTAAATATGCAAATGCCTTCATATTCTGTTATGAAAATGTGAATGTCAGGAAATAGGATTTAAACAAAATTTACAAGAAACCAATGTAACTTGATTCATTCTGTATAAAGCTGCACCGAGATGAAAGCTACTGGTGTCAAAGTATAGCTTACAGTGCAGACTATTTGAACATAATTGGATATTAATCCAGAGGAAATTCTATACTCCCCCCTCCCTCTTTTGGAGGCTAGATTTAGAAGTCCCACACATGAGCTACATTCTAGTTAGAGAAGAAAATTATAATTTATTAATTAATAAATAAATAAAGGAAATCTATGATAACCTGCTCTTCTAGCTTGGTTGGGTCCAATATAACAAGTCCATCCCTTGCCACGCAACAACATATTGAGACTGCAAAATCCAGCATAAGATCAGCAAGAAGTTAAGTACTCAGTATTGATGAAACGTGATATGGCCACATGTCTGCATTGCTCACCAGCAAGATGCCTCATAGGAATCCCAGCATCTACAAGGGCCATACATGCTGCATTAATGGCACTCGGGAGAAGCTATATGAAATAATATCAAGGATTACCATGATATTGCAGAGAAGATGCATACTATATCTACATACTATTCAAACAATTTTGAAGGGGCAGGTGCGGACTGTGGACATGTAATCATTGAATCATAATTTTAAGCAATAGTTACTCAAATGAATCTCCAGCATGAACAGTGTCTGCAGCAACAATATTGTCTCTCAAATCATAGTTTTTCCAACGTAGATTCCGGTTACATATCTCTAACAAAGATTACACTATAAACACTAAAAACTTAAACCTATGGAACAACGAAATGAAACTGTAAAGCAATATTAAGGGAAATGCATAAAGGATACAGCACCATCATCATTCACAACCTGCCAGACAAAACATAAACTTGATCTATGAACAACTCGGCCAAAAACAAGAGATAATTTTCACAAATAGTTAACAAATAACCAACCTGGATTATAACTGATGTTGTAGTATTTGGATTAACAGTCAAAATACAAATACTCTGCAGGGTTCTCTTCAATATCATCTCGTATTCTTTTTCTAGTTTCCTAAACACCAACGTTAAATATTTCAAAAATTTCCCAGCTTACAAAACTTCAAATGCAAGAATAATTAAAAGGGGTTTTAAGAAATCACCTATTTGTCCTGTTTTAGGTTTCCAAATAACTTCAATGCAAGCTTTCTCAGGGTTCTCATTCTTTTTAGTTCCAGCTTTCGGCCCATAAACAGCAGCAAGTACTTTCGTATCTCCTAAATTAAAAAATAAATTAATAAATGATCAGATATATAATCAAAATACTACAATTTCTCAACAGTTTCCCCTTTTCCCCCTAAATGAAGCACCTTGAGACCAACTGGCAGAGCCATGAGCTCGATGGAGAATGTTGCGAGAGCAGGCGAGAGGTCTCAACTGGTTCTGCGAGCGTCCGTCTTCCCTATCGACCTCCATTGATCTCCTTCACGCTCAATAAGCAAGCTTGTTTATCTCGAAATTTCCTTTAATTAATTAGGTTCAACTGCGAGAGAGAAATTTGTTGTTTGTGGAAAAGGGTTTTTGGGTTAGGGTTTTACAAATGGTTTTTTTATTATAGAGGCAAAATTAACTATGTCAATGGGTCGGGCTGTCAGGTTAATAAACCGGGCGAAACATATATCATTCGACTTTTTATTTTAAATGAATTTAATATTAGGTTATTAAAAAACCCTTTAATGAAAATATAATTTTGTAATAAAAAATGATTGTTTGATTCAATATAATTTGAGTTTGATTATTAAAGGTTTCAAATCTAAAACTGTTATTTTATTAAAATAGAAAAAAATTAAACAAAAAATTACATATTATTTTTAAAATATTAAAAAAATAAATTATTTTTAAAATTATTATAAAAATAAATTTATTTATTGTTTATTTTTTAACAGTTTTTACTTAAAAAAGATGAAAGAAAAAAATAGTTATATAAAAAATAATAAAATATAATCATAATTGATCTAACTATGAAACACAAACCAACAACTAGTTTAAATTAATAAGATTGAGAAATTATTAAAGAATGTGACCAAACCAACAACTAGTTGGTCTAGTCAATTGATGATGTATATAGATCATTTATCAACAAATAAAAAATAAGACCATGCATAAAAAGAATTTAAAAAACATTGTGATATTGAAAAAAAATGGTTTAAAACAAATATCAAACTAATTAAAAAAAAAGCAAAATTAAAACTCAAATTAAAAAAATAAAGTCTTGGATATCAATAGTTATTATGGTTCAATTTTCATTTAAGATGATTATTGGGACTTATCAATATGAGATAATCAAGCTAATAATCCAAACAAAATTAAATCAATAATATAATAAATTAACTAAAAAAACCAAATCTAAAATTTCCTTATAAAAAAAATATATTAAAACATTGAAAATCTCATACTCAACAAATCAAAAAGAATTGTAATACTTTTTAAACAAAATCCGCCAAAATCGTTATATGTAAAAATAAAAACAAATAAAATCAATATTTAGGAAGAAACACTAAAGAAAGAAAACATAAAAGGGCACAACAAATATGATAACAGAGCATGAGTAACAGTTATTTGGTTAAAGTCAACGACGATCATCGCTTTAAATTTTTTTAAAAAAAAATCCTAAACAATAGTTTTATATTAATTTTTTTAAAAAAAATAAAATAAAATAAAATAACAAAAAATATTATTGAAAAATAAGACCATACATAAAAAGGGTTAAAAATTACAATTGAAAACATTTATCAAAAAAATAAAATTGTAACAAGCACCATTATCGAAGATAAAAAATCAAATATTAAAAATAATTTATAAATAATACAACATAAAAATGAATAAAGTCTGCCCTAGCCAAGCTTGTGGCACCAAAAAATTTAGATACTCATTATTTTGCTGTTCCGCCGGTCGATGTACTTTGTTTATTACATGAGGATGACGTATAGTAGGGAATAGTTTTAATTCTACAGTATGTTTAGGCCGAGATCCTTGTGTTCTTTTTATATATCAGCTCGTGTGCTTTTATTTATTTATTTAGATTAATGAGATTTTTAATAAGACGTGGATTAATATTTTTAGTGTACGTTTTCTATAAATGCAATTCGTAATTTTTCACCAAAAAATGAATTAAGTCTTACCATACGTTAACAACTAACTTTATTATAATTTAAGTATTGACCTATTTGGGTTAATTGTGAGCACATATCAGTATAAGATAATCAATTTGATAGTTCAAAGGAGTAAATCAACAATATAACCAAATAGACAATAATTAAAGAAAATTCAATTACGATAAAAAGAAAATTTTGTTATTAGAATAAAAAATATAAAAATACATATTCACAACATAAATATCGGGATTTAAATTTTATATTAATTTGTCTTTCAAATTTTAAAATAAAACACGGATAATAAATACTATTCGGTCAAAGGCCAACCACGCTCATCGTTTTGGACAACTAAACAAAATCCTAAACAAAAAACTTTATACTAATTTCTCTTTCAAATTTTAAAATAAAATAATAAAAGTATTATTGAATGCTTCATCTCTCATTATATCAATTTTTTCGCACTCATTAAATTATTTTTTATTAAATATAAAAATATCGAGATTTAAATTTATATAAAATAAAATAATATGAGTATTATTGACGATTCAATTAATTATCATATCTCTATATCAACTTTAATTTTTTTTATTAAACATGCCAACTTTAAATTAACATTTTAACAAGAAAATCTCTTTATATTATAAATATAATTTTTATCAAACATTATTAATTTAATTTAATTTATAAATAACAAACTTTATACGTTAATGCAAAATTTAATTATAAATTTATTTGTATTTTCGAACATATTTAATCGTATACAAATAAAATAATGTAGTTTTGTTCAAAAAAACAAGATAAAATACTGTAATATGAAACATGTCACGTATAAACTTTTTGAACCATTTCGTCCATAATATATTTTATAATTACAAGGTGAATCCCATCATTTGCTATGTAAGAACAAAAATTACATGAAAACAATGTTTGGTGACTTTTTAATACTAGTAATAATAATTGATGTATTATTGTGAGTCGACAAACATTGTTGGCAGCCAAAGACAACGAGAACATTAGCCGCATATATTCCTTAACATTTCGTTCATGGGTTGTGCGTGAATTCCACGGCCTCTAATATAACGGTAACACTCCTTGCCCACTAAAGCTTCGTTTGGGAACTCTGTTAAAAAGTAGGGTTGAGTGGAAAAGTTGTAGTCGGAGAGAAGTTGAAATTTTCAACTTTTCTAAACGCAATTTTTGAGACAAAAAATGGTAGAAAAAACTAAGCAAAAATAAGAAAAAGTTGGGTGTTCGGTGAAGCTCCTCCAAAAGTTAGGGGAAAAACAACGCCGAACGGACCCTAAAATTGACAAATCTATTTATTTATTGATTGGATTAATAAAGTTTCACATTTTTTAATTGTATTTCTTATTCGTAAAAAAAATTGTGTTTGCTTTTCTAGGTTCTTGTTTTATTAAGCTTGAGTAACGAGAATAAAAAATAAAATTATATTTTTAAGTATTTATTGTTTTTTCATTCTCTTTTGAATTTCTGCTTTTTAACTTTTACAAATAATTTCCCCAATAAAAAGTAAATTAAGATAAATGAAAAAAAATCAAAATCCTTTACTATTAGATTAATCTCATTTTTCATGTGAGCGAACCTGAAAGTAGGTCCAAGCAAAAATATAAAAAAACTGAAAAATGATTCGAGTTGTAATATTCATTTTCAGTTGTTATTTAAAAGTAGGATTAAATCTTTAAATTTTAGTTGTTAAAAAATAAATATATAGGCTTGTATAATTTTTTAGACAAAATGTTAATAAAAAATACTCTTAAATGTATATTATTTAAAATTTTGAAAAGTGTATTCATTCAAATCGAAATTTGCTTTTATTTAGTTTATGGATTACTTTTTTTAAAAAAAAGAGTATTTTATTTTAAGATTGTGAAAAAAATAAAAATCACATGTATACATATTTTAAAACGGACAAATTTAATTGACTCAAATTGATAAAATTCAATTAAATGTTATTTTTTAATTATAAATATTTAAATTATTAAATAACTAATCTAAATAGAATACTGTAAAAATTTAATCAATTAGGTTACTTTTGATATGTGCTTTAGTTTATATAAAATAAACAAGGAAACAAAAATAATACAAGGTATGAAGGTAATCGCAATTTGTTTTTCCAAAACCGATATGAATCATTATCATCCCTAGGTGAAAGTAAGGGAAGAATCTCTATAATATACTGTCGCATTAATGGTGATCTTTCAAGGGAATAGTATTTTTATTTAGGCATAAAGTTAAAAAAATATCTATAATGTTTAATTGAATAGTTATTTTATTTTATATATATTTTGAAGTAATTTGACTATTAATGTTTTATTTTGGGTCAAAATAGTCTATCTGCGAATGAAAATTATTAGTTAACTAACGATAAATTGTTTAGAATGACGTAACAAATACACGTGGCAGTACAAGTTGACATACAATGCCATATAAATAAAGATTTTGACTTGAAAGATATCAAACCAGTCAAAAACTAATTTTATAAAGTTACATAAAATATAGAATTATTTTTCTACTTACATATTCACGCATTCCAAGTTTTTAATTTATTTTATTTTTATAAAATCATTTTAAATTAATGAAATTTTATTTTCCACCCAAAATAAAACGTTAATAGTAAAAAATTTCATTATTGGATTTATATTAGTCGAATGTTTTTTTTAATGTGATTAGTCGAATAATTGTAAAATACAAAACCTTCCTATTTGAACATAAATAACAAAAAATGCACTTTTTTTTTAAATTTGATGTATTCGAAGAAAAAAAGAGTGAAACGCGGAGACGGGTCCGTTACGTTAAGGAAGGAATTGAGGGAGCGCCAAATACGCCGCGCGTGCATTAAAGACTGTCGGGTGAGAAGTCAAAAAGGCGGTGGTTAAAACGTAATATCGAATGAGATGGGTGTCCTTTGTCGTCCAAAAGAATATTTGTTCATGTTACTATTATTAATACATACCACGGGAATCACCGTTTCCACGTTCTGGGTATTCCCGTAGTTTCAGTAAATCAGAAGCTGTAAGAAGCCTTGAATTTCAAAATCCCCCATGCAAATCTGGAATTCATTGTTTGGCTGCTAAGAAAATAAAAATCTTTATAAAAAGTAAAAGCAAAAGCAAATCAAGTAAAGAGAATGGAAGAAAATTCGGTCTCCTAGTTTTGGAACTGTCCAGTGTCCACCTCTTGAAGAAGAATTCTTGTTTTTTCATCATTGTTTTCTTGTTCTCCAAACAGAAGATTGAAGAATGAGAGTTCAATGACCGAAAAATCGTACGTATATCTTTCTCCGGTTTTATTTGATCATTGATCTTCAGTTTCTTGTTGCTTTGCCGTTTCCCTGTATTTTTCTGTGTTTGCATGTTTTATTAATGAAAGACAAACAAGCGAAAGAACTAGCGTTAGATCGATAATTGAAAAATACGAGTCAGTCTTAATTTTCCTTTAGTAATTAATAGAAATTTCAATTATTCAACAGTTGATCATACTCTGAAACAATTTGGCTTGTTTAGTACATCTCTAAGCTCTGTTTGTTTGGATTATGTTTCGGAATTTTCTAAGTTACGGGTTTTTTCATTCATGCATTAGTGGAGGAGTTTCGTTTTGACTAATTCAGGGTCTGGGGAACGCAATCCAGGGGATGATATTAGCGTTTTAATCAGTTGGCAATCGGTCGAGTGGTTTCTCAATGAGGCATGAACTTAAATCTCTGTTTCAAGTGGATGCCAGGAAACTGATATGGCTTATAGGAATTACGTTTGCTGTGATTATAACTTTCCAGTATCTTGAACTTCCATACGGGAATGTTTTTTCGTCATTATTTCCTTCCGGTAAGGTTTCGGTTGAGGAACAAAGTAGCTTTTAGACATCGGTCTGTCATCTGCCAAGTCTGGTTTGGACCTTAACAGTACAAATGCTGCTAATGAGAAAACTCATGCTGCTGAGGAACAAAGTAGCTTCTCATATACCGGTCCGTCATCTGCCGAGTCTGGTTTGGACTTTAATGGTACAAATGCTGCTAACGAGACAGCTCACGATGCTGAAGAACAAAGTCGATTCTTAGATATCGGTCCGCCATCTGCTGAATCTGGTTTGAACTTTAATGGTACAAATGCTGCTAATGAGACAGCTCATGATGCTGAGATCTTTGAAGGAAAAGACATAGATTTTGATGATGATGTTATATCGGTAGCAGATGTGGGCTTGAATAAATCTTCTGCTTTTGATGAGGGTGCCAAAGCTCCGAAGGAATCTTCAACTGCTGAACTGGTTGAGTTAAATAAGAATGCAACTGTGGACAATGGTGAAAGTTCCAAATCAGAGGAGTCTGATAAGGAAGGTAATATCACTAGTTTAGATAATCAGAACAAAACTAGTGCTGTTAATGAAACAGCTAAAGCTGATGTTGGGGCCTCGGAAGATGGTTTCACATCAGCAGAAGTAGGCTTGAATAGATCTTCTACATTAGATAAGGATAGCATTTCTTTTAGGGAGGAATCCGAGGTCCAAAACAAAATTTCCACGGCAAACTTCCCTGGAAGTTCCAATAATTCAAGTATAGCTGACGATGTTGGCAAAACTGAGGGAAGTTTTTCTTCAAAGAATGGTACTGTTGATATCAGCACTACAAGCAACAATATTGGACATGAAAGTGCCAATTTATCACCGATAAGCACATTGTCCTCGGATACAGGCCTCGGTACAGCTAACACTACCTTAGAAAAAGATGTTGAAACAAATTTCAACACACCTATTGTGTCTTCCAATTCCAGTATATCTTCAGTAGAGCAACATGCGACACCAAGTTTAGACAAGAATGAGAAATCTGAAGAGATGCGGAACAATTTCACCAAATCAGGTGACGATCCTGCTCCCCCAGGGCTCCCAAGACAAAGAAAAAGCCTGAGACGCTACCTGCACTAACTACAATAGCTGATATGAACAATTTGTTTGATCAGAGCCGTGTTTCATACGAATCCAAAGTATGCTCATACATTTTGATTTCCGTTATTTCAAAGGGATGCTTTAGCTCTATATTTCAATGTTTCTTTTTTTAATATCCATCTGTTTGTAGACACCAAGATGGCCTTCAGAAGCTGACAAAGTTCTACTAGAAGCAAGATTGCAGATCGAGAATGCACCCATTATAAAGAACGATCCACAACTTTATGCACCTCTTTATCGGAATGTTTCTATGTTCAAAAGGTAGATTACCACCCCATTTTTCTCTTTCATTTTTAGCATTTCATTAAAATGTTTTACAAGGAAAAGCAGAGTGCTGGTTGAGTTGAGAATGGTAAGTTTGTGGTAAACAGAACCAGTTACTGGTACACAAGTGCATAAGGTGTAAACAATTTTCATTATCATTTTCAGGAGCTATGAATTGATGGAAAACATACTCAAAGTATATGTCTACAAGGAAGGTAAAAGACCCATAGCACATACGTGGCCTCTCAAGGGTATTTATGCCTCTGAAGGATGGTTCATGAAGCTGCTGGAAACTAATACAAAATTTGTCACTAAAAACCCAAGAGATGCCCACCTGTTTTACTTGCCTTTTAGTTCAAGAATGTTGGAGGAAACCTTATATGTGGCTGATTCTCAGTCATAAGAACCTTATACAGTATCTGAAGAACTACGTGGACACGATTGCAGCAAAATATCCTTTCTGGAATAGAACTGAAGGAGCCGATCATTTTCTGGTTGCTTGCCATGACTGGGTAATGCTTTTGATACTTTCATTACATTTGGGTGTTTTGAACTGTTCATAAATTTCAAATAGTCCATCTATTTTACATACCACTAGTATTTCAAATACCTTAATGTACACGGCATTAGACACATGTGTCATGTATCCTACATGAATATCTTCAATTTTCTCAAGATTTCCAAGTATTTGGAGAGTGGTTGGAATATCATATCTCCGTATTCCTGTCCGGATATGTTTGAGACATGAATGTGGGACAGTACTTCAATAAAAATGAAGAGGTTGAAGCAAACATAGCAACTTTTTTTTACTTTGTTACTAAATAGAAGTTATTGCCAAATGATTGATTTTTCTTCATTATAAATTCTTGTCTCCCTGTTTTTACCTCAACCTCTTTATAGAGACACAGCTATACCCCCCTTTGTTTGTAAGCTTGCAAATCAATGGCTGCATTGTTTCATTTTTCTCTGTAGAGAGACCGATAGTTTGATATTTTTCATACAATGATGCAATGGTTCTCTGTTTTTTTCCCCTTGGAACCATCTTCTAATAAGCACTACTTTTCTCAGGCACCATCTGAAACAAGGGAACCCATGGCCAATTGCATAAGAGCCCTCTGCAATTCCGATGTTAGAGAAGGTTATGTTTTTGGCAAGGACGTGTCTCTTCCCGAGACTTATGTCCGGAATGCAAAGAAACCTCTTAAAGACCTCGGGGGCAACCCTCCGTCCAAGAAATCAATCCTGGCTTTCTTTGCGGGAAGCATGCATGGTTATCTAAGGCCAATTCTGTTAGAACAGTGGGGAAACAAAGATCCCGACATGAAAATCTTTGGCAAAATGCCTAACGTTAAGGGGAAAGCAAACTACATTTGGCACATGAAGAGCAGCAAGTACTGCCTTTGCCCGAGAGGATACGAAGTCAATAGTCCAAGGGTGGTAGAGGCCATTTTCTATGAATGTGTTCCAGTGATCATATCCGACAATTTCGTACCCCCATTTTTCGAGGTTTTGAACTGGGAATCGTTTGCCGTATTTGTTTTAGAGAAGGATATCCCGAACTTGAAGAAGATCCTTTTATCGATCCCCGAAAAGCGGTATCTGCAAATGCAATTTAGAGTAAAAAAGATACAGCAGCATTTTCTTTGGCATCCCAAGCCTGAGAAGTTTGACATATTTCATATGATTCTTCACTCAGTTTGGTACAATAGAGTTTTCCAAATGAAATCCAGTTAACTGAACTTCAGATTTTGTAAAATATAATAGATGGTGATATTTTTTGGAATTATTTACATGCAATAGTTAGTGATGGTTTGTACAATCCAAGAACTGAAACGTAAGACTTTACGTAAATGTGCCTTATTACTGAATAAAACGTTTCACGTAATAGTTAGTGATGGTTAGTACAGTCCAATATTAGAAATTTAAGCCTTTATTATATTAAAAAAAGAGAAACTTAAACTTTACTAATTAATTATTTATTCACTTTTGGCTTTATTTGTGCCTTGTTACCTTTACTCATCCGATATCCAGATAATATATAATAAATTCATTATTATTTCACTCACCTTTTTAAATTAAAAACGAAATTAAAATATTTTATTGGATCAAGAGAGCAATATATTTTTTTATAAAATATCTAAATTATCATAAACCGACAAACATATAATTAAATTTAGACAAATGTTTAAATAAAATAAGTTACAATGACTATTATAAATTGGGTCATTTGAATTGAATGTAATTGATTTTTTTTTCAATTACATCATTTAATTCAGGTTGATAATTGATGAATTCATGTATTTAATCAATTAAAATTTATTATAATAATAACAGTAAATTAAAATTATTACCTAATAGTTATTTTCTTCTATAATTACTATGCGACCATCAAACACAGTTTTAGTAAAAAAAAAATGAACATTTTAAATTCAAAATAATATAATATTTATATTGCGCAGATTCCTCTCCTAAACCATAAAACATTAAATTTATAAACATACACAATTTTACAATGTTATATATATTATACTAACGACACGTCTATCGAGTTCAACTCAATAACATAATAAATACCTAGTAAATCTCTAATCATAAGAACGATATTTATAGCGACTAAAAAATTCGAAAGAAGTTTCCCGCTTTTTTAAATATTTTGATTTTGGGGATTTTTTTAAAAATCGTGTTTTTAGAATAAATCTGAAGTCGCCAGCGATCACTTGGGTTATGTAGATCGGGCACCGAAAAACTAACCAAAGATTCTTTTCTTTTTGAGGTTCGGGAGTCGGTTACATGTGGGGAAGAGTTTGCATCCCCACCACGCCCAAACTTGGTACCAAATCAATTACCATTTTATTAGTATCATACTTTTGCAAATTAAATTGACATTTAAATTAGAATTTGATTATATATGCAAGTTCATTTTAAAGGGCTACGGTGTTCGAGGAATAAACGAAAATCACTACCTACTTCTTAGGTACTAGACAAATTTACCCTCGTTAACAGTTTATATCCCAGATGCAACATAATAATGACATACATTCAAAAGAAAAGCATAAAACATAAAAATATGAAAATTAAATAGCAATATACCATCAAACAATAAATAGATAGGGCAGTTTAAATGCATAAACAAAGTACAAATACTACCGTAAATAAAAGACAACACGTATGAAACGAAATAAGAATAGAGAAGCACATATATATAATATAATAATAAAATATAGCAAACTGTGTAGGTATAATAAAATATACACATACATATATATATATATATATATATATGAGCATATAAACATATATTATACATATATAAGATATGACAAATATAATATATAGCATATATTAAAATATAAAAAAGTAACGTATATAAAAACAATGTAGTATATAAAAAGGTATACATACATATAAATATATATATACACATAAAAACAAAGTAAGATATACATACGTAATATGGTTTCTAAAAAACTATATACATATACTATATGTTATAAACGGTATACTATATATAAAAATGTGTATGCATACATGACATCATACGGTTTCTAAAAAAGTATATACATATACTATATATATCACTTACTATGTATATATATATTTAATATACATATATTATATACTATAGATTATATATTATATGTAATATAACAAATAAAGCAACATATATAAAGCAAACATCACATAAATTCAACATTTAAAGAATTAAAATTAAAGAAAAACAAATGCAGAACTGAAAAAAAAATATGTACGATAAAAAGGGGATCCGGAGGGAAACAAACCATGAAGTTTAGACTTAAATAAAAAATAAAGGAAATTAGAGGGACTGAAACGAAAATTATCCCACTAAAAACGAATTACACATAAAATCGGGACTAAATTGAAAGATTTGAAAAGGTTTCAGGCACGGGAACAATTTAGAAAGGTAGAATGGTTTAGACAGTGAATATAAAGGGGCAGAGGGATTTATGAAGTGAATAAATCATTTTGTTTTTAAATTCGAGTATAAAATACCCTTATCAGCCCAAAAATCATCTCTTTCCTTTTTTTTGAAATCATCGAAAAACCTTTTTTCTCTAAAAATAAACACCAAAAATCCCACCTTATCACTCCATTTCAGATCAAACACAAAAAAATGAAGAACGCACATGATATTCTTCATGAATATGAAGAACACCGGCCCAAAACCACCGTGAGCCACCTCTTTACCCAAATTTCGGTGGCGTCTCTTCCCCTCTGGCCACCGTGGCCCACCTCCGGACGTCGTTAATAAGCACCGAAAACCTTAAAAAAATTATTTCGAACCCCCTTTTTCTTTTTTAAAACCAAAAATAACCACCATTTTTTTTAAAAATCGACTCCCAACCCTCTTTTGTATTTAAAGGACCGAAGGCTTTCGAAGAGAAAAAAATCATAGATCGGTGTCGTTCATCGGCGCACCACCCTCGGTCACTGAAGGCAGCGGCGGCGACCCTAGATCGAAGTTAAAAAAACAAGTCCCTTTTATTTATTTATTTTGCTTGATTCGCAGTAAAAAAAAGGAGACTGAATTTACCTCTGAAAGCTTTTTTTATTGATTTTTGATAATCTGAGTACATGGATTGCTTACATTGTTTATATCCAGATCTATTTTTTCTTTTTTTATTACATTAGGTAGAAAAATACCCTTGATGATGATAATGTTTGATTTTTCTTGATTTTTGCACGCTTGATGGTTGGGGGAGATGGTGGCCGCCGAATGAGTAGAGTGACAGTTAATGAAGTCACATGGCGACAATCGGTGAGGGCGCGTGAGAACTCCAACAGACTCGGACGGTGGTTTCACGCACGCGAGGAAGGAAATGGGTCACTCTTAATTTGATCTAGACCGTTGGATCAAATATGATCTAACTGTTAAATCTTAGCGGCTGCAAAAGAAAAATCAAATTAAGTTTCTTTTTCAAATTAGGATTTTTTTAGTTTGAGCCTAAAAACGGGCCATATGTAATATTATAGTGGTCTTTAATTTGTAAATGGACATGAACTTGAACTGATTTTAATTTAAATGAGCTTATTTATTTTTTGATCTGTGTTTTTTTTAAATTTCACCACCACCACCAATAATGACAATAATAGACAATTAGAAAACAAAATAAGATTAAAATATAATATTAATGTACAACTCAAATAAAAAATAGTAATTACAATATTAAAATATGATGATACATGCACTAACTAAATATAAAAACAATAAGTATGGACACGACAAATTCCATGTAGATAGTTTTGTTTTTATGTATAATTTTGACAAATAATAAATATGCGCGATAATTTTGTAAATTCTAGTTGAGTAAGGTATTATTTAAATGTCTGCCTTAGCTGGTGGAAGGTAGAGAGTGAATAAACAAATCTTATATAATTGGGCTGTCACTCTAACAATCTTAGCAATTATATAATTAAATAATAATAATAATTAAAACGCTTAAAGATTTTCTGGCGCTGTCACAGCTTTTAATTTTATTTGTTAACTAAAATAAAATAAATTTAAACAAATTCTCGGCTGTATAACAGCTGCGCGTGGTCCCTGTCCGTCCCCACCGTCAAATACAAATCATCTTTTCTTTTCCATTTCCCAATTGCATAAAAAGGGTTGGTTGGTCGCGCATCACGCGCTTCACTCCATCTTCGAATTGTGTGCACTGTCGAGCCGAATTAGGTTTAATATACAAATTGGTACTTAAATTGACAACTTGTCTTAATTGGTACCATTTTTTAAAACCAAATTGGTACGTGAATTTTGAAAGAAAATTAAATTGATACTCGATCTGACTTGGCGTTTCAACAGCCAATTAGGTTGCTATGTGATATTGATCAGTCAAAATACTCAACATCGTTAAATGTTGTGTTCTAACTTGATTTATTGTTTAAATATCACATTAATACCAAATACTATTTTGATATTTTTAAAAAACTTTAGACACCAATTTGATCTAGAAAAGTTCAGATACCAAATTAAGAAAGTGAGCGAATCCAAGTACCAATTTATATATTAAACCTTTTGCTTTTGTATATTTGATTTAGGTCATCAGAAAAATAACAAACCTAAGAAAAAGAAGAAGAAGAAAATCATGAAAGTAACTATTGTGACATAATTAAAATAAAGCGTGCCAAATCAAATTTTTATAACTAAAACATGCTGATTATTAAGTTAGTTAAATTCTAAATTTGTTTCCTCAAATTTAATCTTTTTCTTTAATAATATTATCATTTGGTCTAAATTGGTATAATTAATTTTTCACTTTAGGAGACAACATGGAATCTGTTAAAGGTTTAAGAAGTAATTTTGTTATTGTAATTGTTCAAATTCAATGTTACAATTCACTTTTAATTTTATCAATGAGCCATCAAACACTTGGAGGGTAACATTAAATTTCATCAGCAAGTTCGAGGATTAAATTAATGAAATTAAAAATAAATTATAATATAAATAAATTTGGATGACTATAGGATAAAATTAGCCCTTAAACTTTTAAATATAACATTTATTTATAAATAAAATATTTACAAGAAATGTTAATTTTTTTACAAGAGTTTATTTCAAAAACCAATCTAATAACTTAATCCAAAACAAAGATTACATGTCAACAAAATATTGAAGATTGCTTTAAAAACTAATGATGATAGTTAATAATGTTATTGATATGGACCAACTAATAACTCCATAAAATCAAAGAAGACCAAGTTAAATCTCAAAGTTTAGCATACTAGAGGGACCAAAATCATAATTTAACCTATTAAATTTATTTTGTTTGTTTTTTCTTCCAATTCTATTTCTCTCTAACAGGCCTATAAGATAAAACATGATATGGAAAAAATCAAAATGCCAAACAGCTCTTATCTTTTTTATGTTCTCACCAGTTTTTACTCTCTCAAAGAGTCCAATGTTCTAACTCAGTAACACTCGTTCGTGTCATTCTTTCTTGTCTGTCGCTCTCAGTGAGTTGATTCAATGGCGCATCTCTTCAGGGATCTTTCACTCGGCCACTCAAAGAGAGAGTCGACGACGACGCCACCGCCACTGCAAACTAAGCCTCAATCAATGCCTAGCAAGCTCACCTCGACAGATCTCCAATCTCCATTCGGCCAACTCGCCTCTCAACTCACTGATTCCGACCTTAGACTCACTGCTTACGATGTCGTCCTCGCGGTATGCCGTACCTCCTCCTCCAAACCTCTATCCACTTCCGCCTCCTTCAATTCCGATTCGCCGAGTCTCAACTCGCCTAGTGAAAACCACAATCACTCGCCTAGCTCGCCCGCGTTGCAGCGCTCGCTTACGTCAGCAGCTGCTAGCAAGATGAAGAAGGCTTTAGGATTGAAGTCGCCGGGCTCTTCATCGGGCTCGAAGAAGAGTCCGGGTTCTGGGCCAGGCTCGGGGCATGGCAAGTCTAAGCGGCCTATTACTGTAGGGGAGCTTATGAGGATTCAAATGCGGGTACCTGAGGCCATCGATTCGCGAGTTAGAAGATCGCTTCTGAGAATCGGCGGTGGCCTGGTCAGTTCAATTTAACTTATTATTATTTTTTAAAACTGGAATTTTTGTTGATCCTAAATCTAATGTTTTTAATTACGATTTATTAGATCTACATAATACTGTTTGTGAGCAAACCAATTTTAGTTTTTATAATATTAAACTAGATGTGATTGGATCCGAATCCGGTGGTAAGATTTTTGAAAAATAGATTATGATTTACGTTCCAAGCAAATTTGATTCTATAATTAAATCCTGAATGATGGTGTGATAATGTAAATTCTCCAATGTTCGCGAAACTCGTTTATGATTCTTATTTGTTGTAATCTTGTTGGTGCTTAATTGATTCATATTACATCTGTCCTTTAGCATTGGTTATTGTCAAATGATAGGTTGGAAGACGGATTGAGTCAGTGGTTTTTCCATTGGAGCTGTTACAGCAGCTCAAGCAATCAGATTTTACTGATCAGCATGAATATGTTGAATGGCAAAAAAGAAACCTCAAGGTTCTTGAAGCTGGTTTACTATTGCATCCTCGTGTGCCACTTGATAAGTCAAATAATGCATCACAAAGGCTAAGACAAATCATTCATGCAGCCCTTGATAGGCCAATAGAAACTGGAAAGAACAATGAGTCAATGCAAGTTCTTCGCACTGCTGTTATGTCTCTTGCTTCCAGATCTGATGGGTCTCTTTCTGATTCATGTCACTGGGCTGATGGGATTCCACTGAACCTTAGACTCTATGAAATCCTTTTGGAGACTTGCTTCGATATTAACAACAGACATCAATTATTGAGGAAGTTGACAAGCTTATGGAGCATATAAAAAAAACATGGGTGATCCTTGGGATTAACCAAATGCTCCACAACCTCTGCTTTACATGGGTCCTGTTTCATCGTTTTGTTGCCACTGGGCAAGTTGAAATGGACTTACTATATGCTGCTGATAGCCAGCTAGCAGAGGTAGCAAAAGATGCCAAAGCAATGAAGGATCCAGATTACTCCAAGATTTTAAGTTCTACATTGACTTCAATATTGGGCTGGGCAGAGAAACGACTCCTTGCTTATCATGACACTTTTGATAGTGGAAATATCTATACCATGCAGGGAATAATTTCTTTAGGTGTATCAGCAGCTAAGATTTTGGTTGAGGATGTATCTACCGAGTATCGCAGAAAGAGGAAAGGAGAAGTCGATGTAGCACGAAATAGAATTGACACTTACATCAGGTCATCATTGCGCACTGCTTTTGCTCAGGCAAGTCTTTATTTTCTGCTACTGCCCCTTTTGCTCAGGCAAGTCTTTATTTTCTGCTACTGCCCCTTTTGCTGATGCTATAAGGAAAAAATGAGTGCTTATGTTATATATATAGTATCTGAATTGTCATGCATATGTTATGTATCGTACATATTTCTTAGATGCATGAGACTTGGAATGCAATAAATGTCAGATGTGTTTGAAATTTGAATACTCTCTTGCCTCCTAGTTTTCCTTTTAGCTGGTTTAATGATGCATATCTTTTTAATTGTTATATAGAGAATGGAGAAAGCAGACTCTAGCAGGAGAGCTTCCAGAAACCAGTTGAATCCTCTTCCTGTCCTTGCAATTCTTGCTAAGGATGTTGGTGAACTAGCTGTTCACGAGAAGCAGGTTTTCAGTCCAATATTGAAGGGTTGGCATCCTTTTGCAGCAGGTGTGGCTGTGGCCACCCTTCATGCTTGTTATGCAAATGAAATAAAACAGTTTATATCAGGCATTATGGAGTTGACCCCTGATGCTGTTCAAGTACTGAGAGCAGCAGATAAATTGGAGAAGGATCTCGTGCAGATTGCAGTTGAGGATGCAGTAGACAGTGATGATGGTGGGAAGGCCATAATCCGCGAGATGCCTCCTTATGAGGCTGAAACTGCCATCGGTAATCTTGTTAAAGGATGGATCAAGACAAGAGTTGACAGACTTAAGGAATGGGTTGACCGGAATTTGCAACAAGAGGTATGTGCTTAATATTCTGCCATATGGATGAAAATTTTATCTGATGTTTATATCTTTCAAATCTTGGTTCCTTTTGAAATTTGCATTTTTGGTCATGCAACTGAGCAGCTATCTACTGAATTGCTGGTTTAGGTTTTGTTATAATATGATTTATTATTACTTTTATTATTGCTAACAACACATTCCATGACACTAGGTCTGGAGTCCACAAGCAAATCAAGAAGGATATGCCCTCTCTTCTGTTGAAATTTTGAGAATCGTTGATGAGACTTTGGATGCATTTTTCCAGCTACCAATACCAACACATCCTACATTGCTACCTGATTTGATGGTTGGTCTTGACAAATGTCTTCAGTATTATGCAATCAAGGCAAAATCTGGCTGTGGTATGTGCTTGCAAATATAATAAATGATCTCAATACGACAGCTAAGTTTTTTTTTGAGTTTCTGACATTTTATCTTTAATCTGACATGCAGGTTCACGTAATACATATATCCCCACAATGCCTGCATTGACTAGAGGTGAGACGGGATCAAAGTTTCAAGGTGTGTGGAAGAAGAAAGAAAAGTTACAAAACTCTCAGAAGAGAAATTCTCAGGTGACAACAATGAATGGAGATAATTCATTTGGGGTGCCACAGCTGTGTGTTCGAATAAATACATTGCACCATATCCGATCTGAGATGGATGTTCTAGAAAAGAGGATCATAACCCACTTGAGGAACTGTGAGTCTGCTCATGTGGAAGATTTTTCTAATGGTTTGAACAAGAAATTTGAACTGACACCAGCTGCTTGTGTGGAAGGGGTTCAGCAATTATCTGAGACAGTAGCTTACAAAATTGTATTCCATGACCTAAGACATGTTTTATGGGATGGTTTGTATATTGGGGAGCCATCATCTTCTAGGATTGACCCTCTATTACAGGAACTGGAGCGCAACTTGTTGATCATCTCTGAAATTGTGAATGAAAGAGTTCGTACTAGGATCATAACCGATATCATGAAAGCTTCCTGTGATGGGTTCTTGCTGGTTTTACTTGCTGGAGGCCCAGGTCGCGCTTTCACTCGTCAGGATTCTCAAATTATAGAGGATGATTTCAAAGCCCTTAAAGATCTGTTTTGGGCCAATGGAGATGGTTTGCCTGCCGACCTCATAGATAAGTTTTCAGCTACTGCAAGAGGGGTCCTTCCCCTCTTTAGAACCGATACAGATAGCTTAATTGAGCGGTTCAGACGAGTGACCTTGGAGACGTACGGCTCATCTGCAAGATCTAGACTACCACTACCTCCAACATCGGGGCAGTGGAATCCTACGGAGCCAAACACACTCTTGCGAGTGTTATGTTACCGGAATGATGACACAGCTTCAAAGTTCCTTAAAAAGACATACAATCTACCCAAGAAACTTTAAGAATCTGGGGTTTGGTGTATATAGCAGACCAACGAAGGCTGCAGCTTGTGTTACCGTGAATGCATGCAATAATGTTATTGTAATTCCATATATTTTTCGATATAGGCCCTGACAAAAATGCTTATAGCATGTTGTAAATAATAGAGGTTTTGTAGAAGAGAATAAATGTTTTCTCTGTTTTAATTCTTGATTTACATATTTTATTAAAATACAACAATCATAGCTAAGAGACTCTATCTCTATCTATTATTAAAAAGATTAAAATTTAAATTTAGATAAGATTTATCTTATCACTAAGCTTATGTTATTTACTAGGGGACAAATACCAATCTACACATGTCATGCCAGGTTGGCTGCAAATGCCTAAAGATGTGGCCCTAATCTTGTCTAGTATAGTTGGAATGTTGGCGATGAAATCCAGCAGC
Organism: Hibiscus mutabilis; assembly: GCA_019671005.1. Classification (NCBI taxonomy): domain Eukaryota; kingdom Viridiplantae; phylum Streptophyta; class Magnoliopsida; order Malvales; family Malvaceae; genus Hibiscus; species Hibiscus mutabilis. The sequence goes on along the minus strand of JAGYYJ010002718.1, from coordinate 26,243 downwards.
TTCTCACCAAGATGCAGAGTTGGGAGATAAAAGAAAAGCAGAGGATTTTCCAAGGGCTTGCCTATGAGAAAGGTTGGTGCATAATATTTGATTATTACAAGATTCAATTATGTCAATATATGAGATTCCTTCAGCTCTAATCTTGTCTACTCTAGAATTTAGGAGAACCTGTTTTTTTTTTTCCTTCACAAATGTCATTTTGTTCATTATTTGCTTTATCCTTCATTGCTTGTTCATTTTGCTTTTATTTCGATCGATGCATTTGACGATGGGTCGATATGTGTTTATAATTATATACTATCGCATTGTATGAAATTTAATGTTTATCTGTGTTTTTTATAGTAGACCGATGATAAATCATACGCATAATGATGTTTTCGGTTTTCGATTATTTTTATTTGTTTGTTGCAAAGCCTTATTCCGACTGTATTAGGCTGTCAATTGGGTTGGCGACTATTCAATTTCAATGGATTGGAAAACCCTTCAAACTTGTGACAAACTAACCATGTGAGCTGAACTGCAGTGTTATATCCGTCGATCAATTTCGTTTTTTCATGCGCGCACCATTCTTGAGTGTGAGATGCACAACCTGGCATGACGTGCTATGCATCTTGGTGAGAAGCAGCTGGATTTGGAAACCAAGCAAAGTAATTTTTTTTTTTTAACTATCTCGTACTATTACAAAATAGTATCTATTTATTAATCTTGACCCTTTAATATCATACACATCGTGCAAATAAGTTGTTTGAATATGAACCACTTAAAGATAACAAATTTTTTTCTCACTAATTTGCAAAGTGACTTTTTATATACTGCATCTTGGTATACCATGCAAAGCGAGCAGTTTTATATACTAAAAAATAAATAATTAAGTTGCACTATATGCAAGACTGCCAAATAAGCATCGTATTTATACTTTTTTTTTTACATAAAGCATTGTCTTTATACTTTAAATTAGAACATTTTAGTCCTTTTATTGTTATTATTATCGTCAAAAAGTTGAATTTCATTTAATTAATTAAAAATATTTATATTGTCTCATCATATATGGATTTAAGTCTTAACATTTGTCATTTAAAATATTTTTACTATTTCTACATTGGTTTACAAATATTGGTTACATTTATATTGTTCATTATGTTTTACCTAATTTGTTTTACTAGTATACTTTTATCTTAATATTATAAAAAAGTAATATTTATAATTTATATTTTAATGTAATTTTAGTATATATAATTATTGGTATATATATATATATATATATATATATAGTATGTATAGTAAAAAGGTATAATGTCAAAAATATCCTAAGCGTTTGACTGTATGATCATTTGGGTCGTTTTTTAGAGCAATCAAACCCTTAATGTTTGGTCCAAAAATATCTTTTATTGGATGGAATCTATTAGTCAACAAACATTCAACGATAAAAAATAATTGAATTAGCTCACATGGTGTTGGACGATGACGTAGATATGCCACGTGTAAGTAGCTAGTGATGTGCCACTGCCATGTCAGATATTATTATTTAAAAAGGGTAAATTACATAAATGATCACCGAACTTTTAAGGTAGATTATTTTTCGTCACCGTACTTTTAAAATATTCGATAAGGTCACCTAACTTTTAGTTTGATTTCAATATAGTCACTGAACTTTTAGGGCGGATTCATTTTGGTCATTATACTTTTAAAATATTCGATAAGGTCATCCAACTTTTAGTTCAATTTCAATATAGTCACCGAATTTTTAGTTTGCTTTCAATACGGTCTCTCATATTGCCTTCCGTTAAAAGCTAACGTTAGTTTTTATTTTTTCCTTAATAAAAAAGGGTAAACTACACCAATCATCACTCAACATTCTTTTCACTCCTATTTTGGTCACTAGAGTTAAAAAAATTTCAATTTAATATCTTAACTTTCGAATCGTTCATATTTTGGTCACTCTCAAATGACATGGTTATACAAATAGAAAAATTCGATTAATCCTTAAAAAAAATTCGAGTAATGATTTTTTTACTTTGCTTATTAAATTTACCATATTACCATATTTGATATTTTAATAAGCAAAGTAAAAAATTATTACTCGAATCAAATATTCCAATTAACCGGTCAATCGATTATCCGTTTTAATTGGTACGATATAAGATTGAGAATTGAATAATTTGAATTTAGCAATTAACCAAAATATTTTTTAAGGATTAATTGAACCCGATTTCGTACAAATTTTTAAAATAAATTATTTCGATTCAATTATGGTTCACAGTTTTAAGCAAAATTGATTAACTGATATGATCTAATATATATAATATTTCTAAATTTTATGCATTACAATATCTTATAGTCTAATGATTTTGATACTATTTTGATTTTTTTAAAGTTTTGGCTCTGGTAGAATTAATAGATGTGAACTTTCAATTTTTGACTTTCTAGTTGTTTTACACTTTTGTCACAACTGAAAATTTATTAAATTTACCATATTATCATATTTGGTATTTTAATAAACACAGTAAAAAATCATTTTCAGAATCAAATATTTCAATTAACTAGTTATCGATTATCTGATTTAATTAATACAATATAAGATAAAAAATTGAATAATCTAAATTTACCAATTAACCAAAATAAATCTTTTAAGGATTAATCAAATTTTCTATTTGTATAAACATGTCATTTGAGAGTGGCCAAAATATGAACAATTCGAAAGTTAAGTTATTAAATTGATTTTTTTTAACTCTAGGACCAAAATAGGAGAGAGAAGAATGTTGAGTGATGATTGGTGTACTTTACCCATTTTTTTATTAAGGAAAACGAATACCGAAAGGTAACGGGAGGGATCATATTGAAAGTGAACTAAAAGTTCAGTGACTATATTGAAATTGAACTAAAAGTTTGGTGACCTTATCGAATATTTTTAAAGTACAATGACCAAAATGAATTCGTCCTAAAAGTTCGGTGACTATATTGAAATCGAATTAAAAGTTGAGTGACCTTATCGAATATTTTAAAAGTACAGTGACCAAAATAAATCTGCCCTAAAAGTTCGGTGACCATTTATGTAGTTTACCCTAAAAAATATCTATTAAATTAATCTATCCAATCATATCCAACACTAATCTATCGCATCATATATTCTTTTCACTTCAATAACATCAATAAATTATGCTTCTATTAAGAAAATATCTCATAAAATCGAATCCATAACATGCCATACTTGGCTCTGTATACAAGTTACCATTGCACCAACAGTTTATTGAGAATAAACTACAGATTAAATTAAACCATATAGAGAATCCGACATCCAAGGTTTTGGCACATGCTGGTTCAACATAAATTAGAATCAATAAACAAAACATGAACCGATAAAACACAGCTAAACCAACATTTTTCAACATCTAACTTTGACCCTGCACAGCATCTTCCATTTTCTTTGCCATGAACTGCAGAGTATCATCAACAAGTGAAACCAAATCTTCCGATGTCAACCCTTCGATCGGATCGGAAATAAACGACCACTCGATCTTGCACCCACCGCCTTCAACCGGCAACACATTGAGAGTGGCGACGTAGTTTTTGAAACCAATGTTATTTTCCATCACCTCGTAGCTCAGCGAGTGGTTGATCGGATCGATGGTTAAAAGCTTCTCGTTGGCCCACCCCATCTTGCCTTCACAGTAACGGACGAGACCGGGCTGACCCGGACTCCCTTCCTTTCGATTACACGTATCAACCGAAGGGAAAAACTTGTCTAGGTTGCAGAATTCAGCTATGAACGGCCATATCTGCTCCGCCGCTGAGGTTTTCAACTCCGCCGTAGTCTTTCCTTCCCATTTTAACTTTGTTTTGTCAGCCATTTGAGAGAGAAATGAAGAAATGGAGACGTACGCTGTACGCAAGACGAGCGGCTTTTTTATATACGGAAATTTAATTTTAGCCGGCATCATATGCAAGATTACTAAATTAGCCTCATCATTTCCATTTGGTTAGTATTAAAGTATAGGGTATATTGGACTCTTTCTAACTTGCACGTTACGATTCCATGTTGCTGCTTTCAACCTTTTCTTTTGGTTCGAGATTGGTGTCTTCAATTGCATATATGGGCGGTGAGATTTCATATCAAAGCAGAAGTAAAGGTAAAAAAATGTAATACTATAATTTCTCTCTCGGTATTTTAATTTAACACATTCTAGTCCTTTTATTGTTATGGACTTTGACAGTTTAGTCCATTTGAGACATGATTTTTCTAAATTATTATATTAACCCCTCTATTTTGATCAAATTTAAAAATTTGATATGTATATTTTAATTCGGTTCATTCCCCACGCAAGAATTTCTTTTTACCTTCTAATTATACATTTAAAAAATAGATAAATCATGAATTTGCCCCCTTACTCTCAAATATTTATGAATTTTCCCCTCCTCAACTTCCAATTTTGACTCTGTCCGTGATTGTATCATGCTTGTTTGACTTATTTTTACATTGAAGAATTTATAAAGTGAATTTCAATTGGATATAGTTAGAGTCTTCTTGTTATGGGTTTGGGGAAATGGAATTTATAAAGTGATTTGGTGATTCGAGTTTAAACAATGTTGTCTGTGGACTTTTAAGTGTTCGGGTTTGTGTTTTCGGGTGTCTTATTTCATCCCAAACATGAGCAGCTTTAGAAGAATTTTATTTCCAAACATTAATTTTGTATAGGAATAGTAGGAGGCAACAATAGATGAGAAAGACAGCAGAGTAGAGTTGATAACATCACATTACCAGATATTAAAACTAAAACTTCAAGACATTAGTATAAAGTATCTTCAATTCTCTTAGTTAAGCCCTGGAGGCCCTTCTCGTACAGTTTCTTCATTTCATCCAATTGCCACCCTTCCACAGGATCAACGGTGAAGGACCACTCGATCATACATCCGTCTCGACAATCATGATCATCATCAACAATCTTGACCGTCGAAACATATGAATTAAACCCAATATTACTTTCCACTATCTCATAGCTTAAGCTATGGTTAGCATGATCAATGGCTATCAATCTCTCCTTGGCCCACTTCTCCGAGCCGCCGCCGCTGCCAGCACTGCCGCGGGATGAGATCGAGAACCCCGAGCTGAATCTGATGCAACCTAGCTCACCGTTGGAGCCATGGACGCCATAGCATGTAGCTAAAGTCGGAAACCATTTGTGAAAGTTGAAGAAATCGGTGTAAATAGCCCATACTTGGTCTGGAGAAGCTCTTGTCAGCTTTGCAGAAACCTTGGCCTCCCATTTAGGTTGTGAATTTTGCTCCATTTTTTTTAGTGAGAATGAAACGGAAAATGCGCAGAAAAGATGTGTCGGAAAGCAACTTTATAGGGGAGGAATCGATCATTTCTAAGGTGGCATCAACTTTACATGTTTGGACAGATTCCTGGCGTCAATGTCATCAGGCATCGAGTATTTTGTCTAAAAGGTTAAAGTGCAACGTTAATTCCATTTTTCAAAGTAATAAAATTCAAGCATTTAGTGAATAATAGAAATTTTCTGTTTTTTTCGCCCTTATTTAAGTCTCCACACTAAAAAATTTAGATTTAAGGTTAATGTTTAAGAAATTAGGAGTATGTATATTTTTTAGGGTTTAAGATTTAAAATTTAATTTTTTAGTGTTATGACATAGAAAGAGATACCGAAAAGCATAAAGGGGTTCTGGACAGGATCGATAGGAGCGACCGCACATGGCCCCGAGAGAGAGGGCCCAAAAAAATATAGAACTTAAGTTAAATAGTTGTACACAAATTAAAAATTTGTATATATAATTATGTGTATATATATAACAATTATCTAAAACTTTAAACATGCAAAAAAAATGACACATTTTAAGTGAAAATGTTTGATTTTTATATGTTTATAAGTCAATTTTTTGTTGCTCAAGAGAATAATATAATATATTTTTTTATTAAGGTAGTTTTTGAAAAAAAAAATTATATTTTTTACCGATTATAAATTAAGGACCACATTTTAAAAATTACACACAGATTCCAAAATCTTTGAACCGCCTGCCAAACAGGCACTAAAAATTTTTGTCCAATGAGTGAGACCCAAAGTTGATTTACAACCTGTACCTAATTAACCTAATCTATGTGGGATTAATCAAAAGCACGTACAATTAACTAGTCCAGGGAATGCAGCACACGATCCACTCGTTTATCTTCTGGATGGTTGCAGTACACAAGCACGTACAATTATAATTGTTTTTTTTTTTCTTCTATGTTTTCATTCCATTTATTCTTCTTTTCTCAAGTGTGGTTTTAGTTCTGAATTCAGTGTATGGTAGAAGTGTATATGTTTTAAATATATGTTTAAATTATATTTTAGGTTAAATATGTGTTTAATATTTTATTCCGTAATTTATTTAAAGTTTTTCCGTCAATAACAGTTAAAAAAATTTCGTCATTCAATCGTAACATAACAAGTAGCTTATTTTTTAATTTCTTTAAAAATCTAAATTTCTTTTAAACCCCAAAATTTTAATTTCTTTCGATCAAACTCCAAATCACATCTCCCTTATCGTTCGGCATCTCTACAAGTCGGTGGTTCACCGCTCAAGCGTCGTGTACCTTACCGTTTGACATCTGCCATCATCTACTCGTCAATGGAAACTCAGTGGCCCTTTTTTTTATTGTTGGGTGTTCGTCGACGGTGTAATCGACGGCTCATTAACCGATTTTTTGACGACGAGATGATGAGATTTTCAGTATAAAGGGTCTGATGAAGATAAAGGTGGACGGTAGTGGTTGAACCGTTGGTCGAAGTGGAAGAATTTAGCGACTTGAGTTAGGATTTGAGAGTTTTTAAAGAAATTGAATATTGTTGGGTTAATTAATATTTTATTTTTTTTATTTTTCTCATTTTCAAATTTTAATTTGAAAAAATGAGAAACCATGCCACGTGTTCGAATTTCATTGGATAACGAAAAAAATGTCTATCACGAAAAAATCTTAAATGGGTCACGGAGTAAAATGTTAGACACCTATTTAGCTCAAAATATAGTTCATGCATCTATTTAGAAAAAAAACGATATAATTTAAGCACTTATTTGACTGTTAAGCCTTTTTTATAACTACTGATATATAATTTATTGGTTAATTAATTCAGATCGAATATTGCAAAAGTATGTTATAAAAGCGATCTTTCCAACCTAATTTATTTTATTCACAACATCATAATTCGAATCTCTAACCTTGTTTAAAGGATCTATTGCTTTATCATACTAGACAACTAGTTATTAGTTGTTTCAGTAGGACTTTAAAGAATATATGCTGTGGCGTATTGGATTTAATAGGATGAACGACAATTTTGGCTTGAAAAGTGTTGATTGCAATCCTCATTTTTGTTCAGAAAACCACCTCATATCAGCCCACCAGTACAAGCGTGCAACATTGTGATTGAAGATTCAGAAGCAAGAATCATGTGAACTATCTGATTGGTTGGCTCAGAATTCGGCATAGTCTTCTCAAGCGAACCCTCTCCTAGCAAAGATAAAGTAGGAAGTAGAAAGATCAGTATTGCCAGCTCCGAAGGGCATAAATATGAGCAAGATAACAATGCTTGCCTCAGAGCCGTCGTGATCGTATCGGATAAAAAACTGACACCTGAACCTCTTATGTCGTGTTTTTTCCTTTCAATCTCTAAGATTCGAGCGTCATGGCAGATTGATTGGTCTCTTCTCTCCTAAAATAGAGTCGGAGAATGCAAATTAGGTAACAAAAAGTTGGAAGACTATATGAGAATTTCGGAATGAGTGGAATATATTGTCACCTGCAAGCATAATACAAAATCTCCAACTATCACCTTATGACATTCGAAATGTTCAGATGGGATTGATCGCTCTCGTACTGCACTTTTTACGTTAACCCATTCATCCTCCTCAGCTCCAAATCCAGCAAATCTAACAAGAACTTCCTTTAACAAACAATGTATTTTATCAAATGACTTGTAAAACAAATACTCGAATTATTAGAAAACATTTAACTCCTTTTAAGAACATTCTGCTGGTTCAACAAGATGATAGAAAATGACCAGTTTGCTGAGAGCATTAGTCTAGACAGTGAATGTGGTAATATGATCTGGATACTTACAGCTTCACTGGGACTGATACATCGGTGAGAGAGAAACGCATCAACATCATACCTGCACATTACAAATGCATGTCATTTCAAGATTTTTTTCTATACATAAAGATCAATAATAATCACAATAGAAAGAATAGAATTATGCCATTGAATCAATTTATAAACCTATGCTTACCATACTTCATCTTTCGACGACTTTGCCTCAAATTCTAGTTCAGATAGATCCGGAACCTTTTCTCCTACTTTTGAAACCAATCCTAGAGCGAGGATTAAACTTTTTTTAGCAATGGGAACATGCTTGTCCACAGAACATGAAAGGAGGTTTCAGCTGTGTAATAAAGGTTCCAATTTTATTTTTATGTCATGGTTTCTAAATCACAAAGCAAAAGCAGACATGACCACGAAACCCGTGTAAGATTTCCACACCAGTAGAATAGAAACATAAAGTGAATAAGAACATCAGCAAACTCATGTATTAAATCACAATACTGATAGAAGTTTTATTTTACAAGTAAAACAAAAAAGAACTTGCATGGCACAGGCCACCCAATTCTCATTCCTGCCTCTCGAAGGACAAAGATGCTACTTTGTGATTATGATGGTTCCACAGGCAAGGCCAATCAAAAATAAATTCTAAGGCCGAGGGAACAACTAGTTTATATAAGATTACGTGGAAAAACAAAGTCTGCCTTTGTATTCTCAATGCTTATAGAGCTTTTATATTTCCAAAAGGGGGTAGCAAATTGAACACTTCTTTTCAAACTCCGAAAGATGCATACCTTTAAGAATCTTATAACATTGATCTCCATTGTTTAGAAGGCAAGTTTGAGGGATTCCAGACTCATCTTTGGATCTATCTGTCACAGAAGGAACTTTCAATGCACTTTCGTGCTGCCTGGCAACAAACCAGTTTTGTACCTGAGAAACAATTATCAAATTAGAGATCATACGGGAGTTCATAAACTGTTAAATAAAAACAATATAAGCAAAATTGAGTGAAATAGAAGAAAAACTAGAAAACAATGCAGAAACTGAAAAGAAAGAGAGTAAAGAAAGACCTCAGTCCATTTAACAATAGGCTTCCCAGCACGACCCGAGGATGAACTACAAAGACAACATACATTTAAGTGCTACCAAATTCATCTGGTTAAAACAATAGAGGAACAAAGAGGAAAATGGGGGAGGGGAACTAAGACGAGAAGCATGAAATTCAACTAACGTAAAACTTCTTGCAATTTTTTGACAGAACTCTTTACTTTGCGGTGGCTCTCTTGATTCCAGGAACAATTTCTCCATCTTTTCAATCTGTGCATAAAGTGGTAACAAATTAAAAAAAAAAGTTTTATGATCATATCTTAGCATAATAGCTTTTCAGAAACCACAAACATGAGGCATCTCAACAGTTATACGGAAACTCGGTATATTGGTAGCATTGGTTCGCTTATAGCAAAAGATCTGAATAAGCAACATTCAAATTTCACATAATGTTCACATTATCACCATGCCAAATCAATAAAGATCCTGCACAAAACATCACGCAAAGAATAAAATATGTCACACATCCGAGCTAGAGACTAATCAAGTGCTCTAACTTCACCTGTTAATGAATTCCGAATAAACATTAGCATGTATTCAAGGAAAAAAACTAAGAATTTAAGCAAAAATCTACACCTCAAAATACACATTTGTTAAGAAATGCAGAAACTGGTATATACACATACAGAATTGTCAATTGAAAGAGAATAATATAGCTTAATTACCTCAGCTTTTGTAAATCCAGTGAAGAGCGGTCTCTGTCTTGGGCGTAGACGATCCATCAAACACTCTAAAAAACTTTCCCTGTAAAAATTGGTGGAGGTAACTGGGAAAACGATTGGAAATCAGCAAGACCTAAATTTATATAATTTGGAAAACCCTGAAGCTTTCAAGTTTCAAAAACAGTTTTGTTATAAAGCGAATGCCAGTGTTGGTGCCATTGAAGTTTTTGATTCAATTCTAATATCATTGTCTTTCACTCTTTTTTTCTCCTTTTTGCTAAAGATTAGAAACCAGAAAGGATCAAGACTGGAATTGTAGAAAAGAATCTTCGCTCAAACATGAATTTTCCATTTTCCTACATGGAAAATTCTCATCCAACTCAGAAAATCTGTTGAAAAAAGCATACGGCCGAGTTCTCAGTATTTGGGCCTTGATTACGCCCGAGTTACCATTATAAACTTTGAACAACTCGATAAATATTTAAAATTATGAAAATATTAATAATTTCTATAGTATTAGATTTTCTTATACTCTATATGTATACGTGGGTTAACGAAAATATTTTATATTTATAAAATGTCAATTGATTTTTTTTTACGAAAATGTCGTTTATATTATTGAAAAAACTGAAAAAGAAAAAAAAAACAATAGGCAAGAAAACAAGAGAAGACAAACAGATACTCCAAAAAAAACCTCACACGAAAACTATATCCTTAAAAAAACACAAAATCAAAAAGAATAGAAACCAGAAAAACTAAAACGGCATAAATCCCCTAAAACAAGTTCGTGAAAAGGGAAATGGGGTTCCCTCAAGAAGGAAGAATACTGAAATACAATGATAATTATATATTTATAAAATGTCAATTGATTCTTAATTTAATTAATACAGTGATATTTCATAACAAAGCATTTTTTTGACAATTATTAATTTTTTTTATAAACGTACGACAAGTCCAGCAAATATCAATTATACATGAGTAAATAAGACTTACAATTTAAGGATGAACATTCGATCGAGTGAATAAAATAAATTTAAATTGACAAATCATATTTTATAGTTAAAATTTTATTTGAATTTTTTTGAGTGAAGTCTAATTTATGAAATTCGAATTCAAGTTGTTTGAGTTTCTGTTTAAATTTAATTATAAATATTTATAACATTAAAGTACTGATTCTAATTTAAATAGTTTTTGATAACCATATACATAAGACAAAGTTGAAAGACTCAACTCAAACTTGAAAATTAATTTACTAATTACTAAAAATTTTAACTTATTCATATCTCATTTTATAACTCGAACTTTATGTGAAATCTTTTTCGAGTCGGGTCAAATTTATAAAAGTACAATTCGAGTTAATTTTTTCGTCGTTTTTTTAGTGCGATCACACCACACAGGCCACAAGTAAATCAGCCATAGATACGAATCCGCCACGTGAAGTGTGGGTTGAGATGAGGTGAACAGAACACCCATGGCCATAACCAAACTCTTTAAACATAAACAATTATTAACTAAAACGGACTGATGGATACCTGTCGGCCATAAAGAAACGCTTCAAAAAGGAAAGTTCGATCCCTATCGTAAACTTGGCATCAAATTACATATAAACTGAATTCTCTTACAACATATTAGTAACAACCCAATTCGTTATTAGCACTGGAACTCCCAAAATTAAAGCGGGATTACATAAATGAATGCTGACCTGACCCTTATTAATTTTTCTTTAAATTTTTTTCCTCCTTTGTTTCTATTTCTACTTGCTTCTCTCAGATTACATACAAAATAGGACAGCAAAAAGAACCTTGTTAACGAGTAAGTATGGATCTCTTTAGACAGGGTAGTTTCTCATGACTGCCAAAACAGGTCAAAATCATTACCATACAATGAACGGTCTTGAATCTCTAGATTCGCAACATGCCAGTTTATGAGCTGTGATTGGAAAAGCTTACATAAAACCAGTCCCGATGGAAAAAACCACCATTCGCTTTCATCCCTGCATCCGAAACGTGTCAAGCAAGGATATGGTATTATGATCGAGTTTATTTTGTACCTAAGAACATCAACTTACATGTTAATATTCCATGGCTGAAGGTTCGGTATCCATTTACTTGATGACGACTGACTCTTATAGTGAATATACCACAAATAAATGCAACAACCTGTTGAAAGATGAGATGATTACCAGATATTCCTTGTCATTGGAATCGTGAAGAAAGATGACCACAACAAAAGTACCGAGGGAAAAATAAATTAAAAGGTAGAGAGACTTACAACATTAACCAAGGATGTTATGTTCCACAAAGCATAGAAACGTGCAAGACCTGCAGAACGCCTTGGTCCGTGACTGAATAAAGCATTTATGCCAGCAGGGAAGGGAAGAAGAATTCCAAGTGGTAAAATAAACAACAACAGAAATACATCCAACAATGATATTGAATACAACAGAAGGAATCTAAGCAACACTAAGCTAAAATCTCCTAAAAGTAGCATTGATATGACCAAGCCAACAAGATCCTGCAATCATATAAACAAGGTGTTAAGTGAGAATTAAATCTGTAGATAGTTCACAAGAAACAACAATCTAACCCCTTAAATTCATATGAGCTACCTGATGACCGACGGGTTTAGTATTGTGAATTATGAAAGAGAGAAGGAAAAACATATCTCTCTTCTCTTCAAGCATTTGTATGTTGTTAATATCTATTAGCCTCCCGTAACCCCTATGCCGCCTTGCAAAACCTTCACTGCTTTGGTGACCTTGGGTTAAAAGCACCTCTCTTAGATAACCAGATTCATTTTGCATGTCTGTGGTTTTCACACTGAAGCAAACATGAAAGTAACAAAGTTAAATTCCATACAATTAGAGAATCAAATGATTACATCATATGCATGCATACACATGATTTTCAGAAGGATTAAATAGTATTTTGGCACCCCAAAGTTGTACCTCATTATCACTTTAGTACCTAAAGATTTTTTTGTTCAATTTGGCCCCTGAAGTTTCTAAATGTGAAGCACATTACCCCACTAAATATTTCCGTTACAAAAAAGCCATGACACTCTAGGAACATGTTCATATATATTATAATTTAAAAACTTTAAAAAAATCATAAGAAATTTTGGATTTTATGGGTTTTTTTATGAATTTTCTAATTTTAATGTATACATGTCACGTGCCCCATTACTAGAGTACCAAATGGCTTTTGTAACAAAAATCTTTAGTGGGTAATCTCCTTTACATTTGGAAACTTCAAGGGGTCTAAGTGAACCCAAAAAAAAAAATTATGTACCAAAGTGATAAACAGGTACAACTTTGGGGGACAAAATATATATAACCCTTCTAAAATTTTCAACAATTTGAATATCTTTCCATAAAAAAATACAACGTAATTAGTCTTCACTTTAGTTTCTTAGGCTTCTGCCTACTACTTCCACAGGTCATCTTATTTGCAGGGATATATTTCTGGTATTCATCAAATACATGCCCAATGTATTCCAATGTGTCTGGTACCAACCACATTGAACTGATTCAAGTTCAGACAAATAATGGTGATCTATTCACACACACATTACCTTGACAGTAGCTCAGTTTGGACTCCATCAGTATTTCCCAAGGATACAGGTTCTCTTTCCTCTTCAACAGAAGACACCAAAAGACCATACTGGTGGTAACCATTAGGAGCGGCTTGAAACCAGGCAAGATGAATGCATACACCATAGATTCTCAAAGCAGGATTAGCATGGGTTTCGAGCCATCGCAAGACAGGTCGAAATGTTACTCTCAGCTATCCACGACGAACCCGCCGTAATTGTGCATTCAAACCAGCCACCAGTCGATACCAAGTAGTAGGGGGCACTAACTGTAAGAGTTACACCAATTAAAAGAATTCATTATAAGAAAATTTTCAATGTTGAACCCATGTTTACCCCAATTACATGGTTAAATACAAAAACTGACCTGACTCATAAGAGTGGTAAGAATGTTATCGTTTTGAAGGGAAAATGGAGCCATATAACTTCCATCGCCTCCAAAAATTATAGCCATAGGAAACCTTTGAGGGAGCCGAGGAGGAAGGTTTGTTCTCTTTTCATCTCCACCAAGGAAGAAGTCCACATAAGCAAGCATTAAATCAGAAGTTGCAGATACCTACATTGAACAAATATCAGAATTTCAAGTTTGAAGCTACATCCAAGAATTGTGCTTTGACAGCAAAATTGTATAAAGTTTGTTTCAAACCAGGAGTTAATGATGTGCAACCATTTTCACCTCCAAAATAGTAGCATCCATCTTACCATGAGTAGAAAAATGTTCAACAAACCGAACAGAGAACTTGAATATCTCAAGAGTAGATAAGAACTTCTGGCTGGTACATAAAATCTACTTTGGCTTTCTAGGTGATATGCATCACAATGAGTAGAAAAATGTTCCACAAACTAGAAAGAGGATAGCAAATAAAAAGGCATCGATCTTGGTCCAAAGACATGTGTGAAGAATACAACCGTTATAAAAGATAAACTTCAAATATTGTAAATATTATTTGTTATTATATGCTAACTTTTTAGGATTAAGTCCAAAGGGATAAAACTCTTATCTCCTAGCATTATTTAGGATTTTTATCTCTTGTATCTTATCTTCTAGTTAGATTTAAATTTTAAATTAAGTAATTTGATTGTAACATAACTCTCTTGTATTCAGCCTATTTAAAGGCTTTGTATCGATACATTATTCAAGTCAATACATTTGAGAATTCATTCTCTCTACAAAACAGTCTCTCAATTATTAACATGGTATCAGCTGCTTAGGGTTTTTTTTCGATCCACAAAACCTAGAGAATGCATACCTTTCCAACATCTGAAATTAGTTTAGGGTCTGATCAAACCCTCACACAAGCAGATCTGGCGTATAGTTTATGCAGCAGCAGCCAAAAGATCAACAACGAGCAGCTTGGGGAATTAAAACAAATGGTTGGGCAACCATCAGTAAAAATTAATCATAGTGTGACCATGGCAGCAAACGAAGGTAGCATTTCCTTTGCAAATATTGCTGGTGACAAAAATCTCATCCCTTTGATAGTCGATTCTAGGGCTACTGACCATATGACAGGAAATAAAAGTCTATTTCTTACTTTTACAAAGCAACCTTGTCAAAAGAGTGTGAAGACAGCTGATGGTTTGATGACTGCAGTAGAAGGGATTGGGACAGTTTACGTTAACAAGGACATTGTTTTTTCCTCTGTTTTATATGTTCCCAACCTAAAATGCAATTTACTCTCAGTCAATAGATTTTGTGATGTTTTCCAGTGTTTCACTCAGTTTGATTATGTTGGTTGTGTTTTTCAGGAAATGGCTTCGGGAAAAGAGATTGGCAATGCTAAGCTATGTAGTGGCCTTTATCTTCTTGAAGGTCAACCTCTTCCCAATGGACAAGTTCACTCAAGTTGCACCTTTAAATCCGTTGTTTACCCTCTCAAATTTCTAGTTTAAGTTCAAATGAAATTTTGCTATGGCATTTTCGACTAGGTCATCCTAGTTTCTTTTATCTTCAGAAATTGTTTCCTAAATTATTTCTTACTAAAAAACCAACTTCATTTACTTGTGATGTCTGTCAAATTGCCAAGCATAAAAGAAATTCTTACCATCCATCTTCTTATAAAGCTTCACAACATTTCTCTCTCATTCACAGTGACATTTGGGGTCCTTTTAATGTTAAGAATATCTCAGGGGCTCAGTGGTTTGTTTCTTTCATTGATGATCACACTAGGACAACCTGGACTTATCTTATGAAAACAAAATCTGAGACTGGGGAGATCTTTAAAAAAATCTATTCTATGGTTGAAACTCAGTTTTGCAGTAAAATTAAGATATTCAGGAGTGATAATTGGAGTGAATTCTTTACTAAAACTTTGGGTATTTTTTTTAAAGAAAGAGGTATAGTTCATATTAGCTCTTGTGTAGATACCCCTCAGCAAAATGGAGTAGCCGAGAGAAAAAATCGACATCTATTAGAGGTTGCTAGGGCCCTCTTATTTTCTTCTAATGTCCCAAAGCATTTTTGGGGAGAGGCGTTGCTTCATGCTACTTTTTTAATTAACATGTTACCTAGTAGATTTCTGGGGTTCAAAACACCAAGGGAGGTATTTCTTCAAACTTTTTCTTCCTTCAAACCAATGTCATGTACACTGCCCATTAGAGTTTTTGGTTCATGTGCTTTTGTTCACATCTCTAAACAATTTAGGAGTAAGTTAGATCCTAGGGCCATCAAATGCATTTTCCTGGGATATTCTGCTCAGAAGAAGGGTTTTAAATGTTATTCCCCTGTCACTAGAAAATTTTATGTTTCTATGGATGTTTCATTTCATGAATCTCAACCTTTTTTCTCATATTCTCAAATTCAGGGGGATAGTTGGGATGAATTTCAGCCTCAACAGATTCAGTTACCTCTAAATGAACCTACTATTATACCCACCCCTATTCTAACACAAGATCCTATCCATGAATCTACTATGATACCAGATTCTGTTCTTGAAACTTTATCTCCTAGAGTTGAATCCGTACCAAAAACTCCATTAAATCTTCATTCTGAGAACCAACTTGAAACCAGAGAACTCAGTGTCTATACAAGGAAGAAAATGAGGCCTATTCAAGACACTACACAGCTTAGGACTGCTCCAGAATTGGAACCGATCTCATTATCCTTGGAGGAGGAGGAAGGTATAGAAAATTTGAATAATGATGATATTGAACATATTGATACATCTGACTTACCAATTGCTAAAAGAAAAGGTATCGAGAAATGTACAAGTCATCCGATACAGAGATATGTGGCTTACGAAAAGCTAATGCCCTCATTTAAGGCTTTTACAACCAATATTGATAATATCCAGATCCCTCAAACAGTACATGAAGCCTTGAAGGATCCGAGATGGAAAAAAGCTGTAGAAGATGAGATTCAAGCACTGCAGGAAAATAAAACCTGGGTGATGACTTGTTTACCTCCAGGAAAGAAGGTTGTAGGTTGTAAATGGGTATTTACAGTTAAATATAATTCGGATGGGAGCATTGAGAGGTTCAAAGCAAGGCTGGATGCAAAGGGATTCACTCGGTCCTATGGGATTGATTATCAGGAGATATTTGCTCCAGTGGCAAAACTCAACACAATAAGAATCTTATTGTCCCTTGCTGCGAATTTGGACTGGCAGATGAAGAGGTGTACATGCAAAGGCCACCTGGTCTAGATGAAAGATCAGATCCAACTAAGGTATGTAAATTGTTAAAATCACTCTATGGTCTTAAAGAATCACCTAGAGCATGGTTTGACAGATTTACCAGGGCTATTCTAAAAGCTGGTTACCTTCAATGCCAAGTTGATCATACTATGTTCATCAAGACCTCTTTTGAAAATAAATGGCTATTTTAATAGTCTATGTTGATGATATAATCATCACAGGTGATGATGTTCTGGAAATCAGAAAATTAAAAGAGTTCTTGGCTACAGAGTTTGAAATGAAAGATCTGGGTCAGTTAAGATACTTCCTAGGAATAGAAGTGGCGAGATCAAATGTTGAGATTGTGATAAATCAAAGAAAGTATGTTCTAGATCTTCTTTCAGAGACTGAGATGCTAGGTTGCAAGCCTGCCGAAACACTAATAGAGCATAATATAAAGTTTAGAACTGACAACAATGGAGCTCATACTAATAAGGAACAATATCAGAGGCTAGTTGGTAAGCTTATTTATCTATCATTTTCGTGACCTTACCTCTGCCATTTTGCGTGTGGTGCAAGCTATCCCGAGGCAATCTGAGACACATCGCAAGACCTTTGTAGAGAGGCTTTATCGTTTTGGACCTAAGAGTTTAGAAGGCTTGGGTGAGGATGACCCGATCAAGGCTGACTAGTGGTTGTGCGACACATAAAGAATCTTAATACATATAAAGAGTAGCCCAGAGGATGATCTTGATTGCATTGTTTCCCTTCTGAAAGGCAATGTACACGAGTGGTGGGAGACCGTGGAGTTGGGTCTACAACCGGAGCGACCGAACGATATTTGCTTATGAGCAAGAGTTTCTGTATTTGAGCCGTTATGCCCCAGAGTTTGTTGTGACGGGAGAGTTGAGGTGTAAGAGGTTCAAACAAGGCCTGAATATTGACATTCAGTTGTATATAACAGCGGGTCCGCTTAGGATATTCTCTGAGTTAGCCAATAATGCGAAGGCACTTGAGCGGCTCCAGAGTTCAGCATCTAATCAGTTTAAAGATTTTAGAGGTCGTGATATGGAGGCCTAGGATATCGTGGATCTTTCTCCTCATCCGCATGAGAGGTTTTATGTTTCAAATAGAGTTACTTTAGACCAGCTACCGAAAGTCGGGTTAAGATCTAGATCGAGGTTCATCGAGGCTCTTTGATCCCTATTCCAGAATGGAGTATTGATGGTTCTGTAGGAGCATCGCTTCCACCATCTTGCTCGCATTGTGGCCGACATCATCATAGAGTATGGTTTTTTGCTTCAGATGGTTTGTTATCGGTGTCGGGCACTAGGGCATATGGCAAAGGACTGCCTAGTCATGGATGATGACTCACCGGTTCAGTCTCAGAGGTTGACCGCTTTCCGTCGTGATCAAAGTTTTTGTTAGAGGCAAGGTTAGGGCACCATCAGGTTATCGAGGTAGAGGTCATGTGAGATCTGCCGCTAGGGTTGGCACGTGAGGCATTTGTAGGCAGTCTGTAGCTCAGATTGGGGTTAACAGTGTTGTGACGGAGGATATGTCAGGTAAATAAGTTTGTGTTAGTTTTAGCTGTTGTAGTAGTCGTTTAGCTATTCGGTTGTGTAATAGACCAATTCTTGTGATATGCATCTCAGTAAATCTGGGGTTTGTTGTTGTTTTAGATGGCAAATAGAATTGCATCATTTGCTAGATAAAGTTATATCATAGATGGTTGTTGAGAGAGCAAGTGCGTCGTAGGTTGCGTGTGAGAAGATGTGGAGTTTAGATTGCTTAAATCTAGTTGTTAGTGTTGGTTGTATATGATCTTAACCTCTCTAAGGTAGACATTGTGCTCCATAGTGCTAGCTCAAGGAAGGTTCTACAGGTTGCAATGTGTTTTTAGCTTGCATTGTATACGCGAAAGTTGAGAGTTCCTAGTCTTAGTATTGTGGGTGTTGTGAGGGTAATGAGGTACCCTCGGTGAGTGAGCAATCTTACCGGTTGATTATGGTTTAGAACTGCGATAAAGGTGAGGTTGAGTTCGTTGTTAGTGTCCATCGCTTCGTGGCATGGTACTTAACGAACTCTTTGTTGGAGGCACACTTGTGCCATCGACCAACTAGGTGTCAATGCCAAGTGCTTTGCCGATATCGTGTCTTCGTGTAAGTAGCTTGTATGGTGGCATTGGATGTGTTGAGTTGTAGTAAAATGGTAGAAGAATGATGATGGGTTGGTGAGATTGGCGACCTTGTTTTGGCCATAGAATGTGAGAGCTTCGTGTATTGTTTATCGGAGTAAAGGTACCGTTAGAAAAGTAGATAAAGGTCGTGATGATAATGGTTGAGGTCCTGAGGGCAAATCGTGAAAGTAGTTGCTTGGCTGGTGCACCTGTTGAGCTAGATTTTACGGGGTTGGAGGATTGCCCAATGGAGTCAATCAAAATTGTTATCAGTTAAGGCAAACAACGTGGAAGTTATTAGAGTAGCGTAGTGAAAATGTGGATCAGTAGTTGTGTTAAGGGTAACCGGATGGTTACTTTGTAAAGAAATATTTTTAGACGAACCAGTTGGCGATCCTTGAGAACAGTCCGATGACTTTTCACATCTGATGGTTGAGACCGAAGCCAGGATGAGGAAGAAGATGCTTAGACCTTGCAAGTAGAATGGCTAAGTTTTGGGTTGCTTGTGTGAGTTCCTAGGTGACAGTAGTCTTTGCTCGGAACCAAGTGGTTGAAATCGAAAGTGATTTTCGATCGTGTAAAAGCTAGTTAAAAAAAAGAGGGGTTAAGTTTCGGCTTGGTGGGTCCAGTTTGGGGAAAAGAGCTGTCAGTTTAAGGTGGATTGGTGGTAATGATCAGTCGTGAGGGTTTTGCTTGTCTTTTAAGGATTTTACTGGATATGGTTGTTGGAAATGACGCGTTCCTGACAATGGTTTATAGCTGTGGTGCAATATTTTAGACGTAGATAAAGCCCAAGTTAGGTTTTGGTTGACGGATGCTAGTAAAAAGGATTGGTTAACCGATATAGAATCCTTTAGGAGAGAGTCCTTAAAGTTGATGTTTGAGCAGCGCGACTCGAGATAGGTTATGTTTCCATGTTTAATGGTTCGTCATAAGTGTCGTTGGTTGCTGAAAAAGAGTCGTTAGAAACCTCAAGAGAAGTGTTGAGAGCGAGTGACTTATGCTATGGTTCTGTTCAAGGTAGATTGAGGGAGAACTCTCCTTAATCAAGGTGATCATGTTTGAATAGCGAAGTGGTTAGATCTGTTCGGGTTACATCTCTCTTTCATCCATCTAAATTTTGAGGATGAAATTTCTTGAATGAGGGGGGAGTTGTAACGACTCGGATTTCTCGAGTCAACAATGGACGTTGACCTGGGTCTTGGACCAATACGTCGGGCTGAGATGTTAAGCGATTATGGGCCTCCATGAATTGTTGGGCTTGCTTGGTGGTTTGGGCTTGGCTTATGTTGGGTTTTGAGGAAGGGCATTATGGTAAAACCAATCCTTGATGGATATCACCTTGGCTCTCTTGTCCTCCTCTCCCAAAAACCCTCTCATTTCTCCTACCCAATAACCAAAAGAAAAGATGAAAGCTTGTGGTTTAATAGTGTGAATCTCAGATTGGTGATCAAGGGAGATTTGATCAACAAACAATTATCTATCTTTCAAGGTAAATATCTCATGGTTTGGTGGAAGTTGGGTTTGAAGCTTGGAGCAAGGAAGAAGAGGTGGAAGAAGCTTAGTTGTTGCCTTAGCTCATGAATCCTTGCTAAAGGTCAGTACATCTCTGACTCCTACGTTTCACGAGCCTCATAAGATGATTGCCTTGCTTGGTTTTATGTTTATGGGCTGCTTAGTTAGGGTTCTTGAGCCTTAAACCCCTCTAATGGTAAATCACGTTTTGGGAGTTGATAATGGGTAAAACTGGTAGGAAACCACCTAATATACTCCAAATAACTTGCAGGTATTATTTGAGACTTAATCATGGGGGTTAAGGGTGGAATTGGTGTAATCTCGAGCTACAGGTTTGAAATCTAGGCTCGAGTACCGGTACGAAGTGGCTGCGTACCAGTACTCATTTATATATTGAGGGACAGTGTGTGAGGGGAGTACCGGTACGCCTCCCCGTATATCGGTACCCCTCACTTAGATGGAAATCTAGTAGCGCTTAGGCATACCGGTACGCAAGGGGTATATCAGTACGCATTGTTACATTACTTGAGATAGGCTTAGCGTACCGGTACACGAAGTTTAGAGTATCGATACGAGCTTAGATCGGTACGGGGCGGTCCTATTACCGATGCTGAGTACTGATACGGGGTAAGAGCGTATCCATACGGCTTATGGTCAAATTCTTTAGAACCTAGTTGGGGTATCAATACTCATGGGGGAGTATCAATACCAAGAGGGCGGTATCAATACTTACCTTGAAGTATCGATACACGCTGGGCAATCTGTCCAAGAAAGTTAAGTTCGCATTCGGGGGTTCTATAATTCATGGTAAAGGGCCCGATAGGTCCCTAAAGGTATAAAACAAACTCTAAAACTGAAAAACCGAGGTTAGCAACCCATATGAGGATTAATGGCGAATGGCTTGGTAATTTATGGGTGAATCGCTTGTTTAATCACCCAAAGGGATCCGTGGTGGATCGGTTAATGCTATGTGGTAGCTTGGGGTCCTTGCTGTGTGCTGAAGGGACGTTCATATAGGTTGGTTGCCGTGAGTAATGAGATAACTTAACGAGAAAGACATAAATGAATCTTAAAGACATATATTAAAAAGTGTAACAAACGAGTCATGCCTTGAGGCATTGGTAATGGTTGAACGAGTCATGCCTTTCATCTCTCGGTGAGATATGTTGATGCTCGGGGCAGCATATGGTATCGTATGAGTCTTGGTTAGGAATCTGAATGTCCTAGAGTCAGTGCAATGGCACTCATATAAGGGGATGGGTACTCCAGGCTATGTGATCGAGTACATCCGACATATCCATGGGCTATGTGATCTGGATGCGATCCGAAACCTATCCTTAGGCTATATGATCAGGATATGGAAATACAACTCGAAGGGCTATGTGATCTCGAGTAACTCGATGAGCTATGTGATCTCGAGTAATCTTGTTCGGCTATGTGATCGCAGGATAAGACTGCTTGTGGCTATTATGATCCAAGTATGTCTAGGACGTATCTGTGGCTATAGTGATCCGGATATGATCCTAACCCGACGGCTATGTGATCACGGGTAACCCGATAGCTGTGTGAGCACGGGATAAATAGTAGGGCTTCGTTGGCCATTAGGGAATGTATGTTATTTACGTTGTTGTATGGATGTTAGATGTTGGTTATTTTACCCTTGGGCTATGTGATCAGGGTAAGGTTGTTACTCAACGGGCTGTGTGAGCTCGAGTAACTCGATTGGCTGTGTGATCTTGAATATAGGCTAGATAACCCTTGGGCTATTTGATCAGGGTATAGAAGTCGTAACTCTTTGGTCAGTGGGACCTCGCGTATGGTAAGCCTGGGATGACTTGGTTGTCTTCTTACATAATAGTGGTATCTTGAAACAGTTGTAAGCCCTAGCTAGGATAGGCTAGAAGATGATCCTTAGTTGTTGAGAAGCCTTTATGTGCACTCTTAATTATATTATCATGCATGCTTGTTTTATGATATTCATGAATTGTGGTAGAGTAGAAATGTACCACTGAGCTTTGTTAGCTCAGCGTGCAGAATTGTGGTTTCTTCCGTGCGTAGATTGACAGATTGCGTTTGAAGGAGCACATCGAGGAGGATTTCCCAACACCGAGCTAGTTTCAGAGTACAATACTTGATGTTTAGTTTGGACTGATTGTATTCATAGGACCTTACCATAGTCGAGTCTGTATTTTATTTTGATTTACTGTTATTTGGTCAAACAATGTATTTTAATTGGAATATATATTTTAGAAACCCTTTTAATCTTATTATCTACGTGAATCTTATGGAAATGGATGGTTTTGAGAACGGTCAACTTGTGGTTTTAAATAAGAAATTTTGATGGGTCAGTTTTGGGTGACCCGTAAGTGACGCTTCGGATCCGGACGGGTTCGCGGTGTTACAAACACTATGGTGATTATTTTATAACAATTTAATAAATTTAAGGGAAAATTATACGGGTGGTCACCCAACTATCACCCTTTTCCTATTTTGATCACCTAAATAATTTTTTTGTCAAAATCGTTCCTCCCGTTAGATACCTTTCCTGTTTTAGTCCTATTCCGTTAAAAACTTAACTGAATCGCCGAGTTGTCATTTTTTATTTTTTATAGTATTTTTTGGTCCCTCCCGTCAAGCCGAATGATATACTATAGTATTTTTTTATTCTACCAACCAGGACGGGGACCAAAACAGGAAAAGGGTGATAGTTAGGTGACCACAACAAAAAATGTGATAGTTTGGTGAACAAAAAATAAAAATAAAATGTCAAATCAACGGTTCCGTTAGATTTTTAACGAAAAAGAACCAAAATAGGAAAGGTATCTAACGAGATTGACGATTTTGACAAAAAACTTAACTAGATGACCAAAATAAGAAAAATGTGATAGTTAAAACGATTATTTGAACATAATTCAGTGACCTCTTATATACTTTACCTTTAAATTAATTAATTAATTAATGCCTGGCATTGGCAGTGAAGCTTATGCGCAAGGTAGGTAGAACATGTGAGTAAGTGAAAGGGTCAGATTTTTAAATTATTAAATGTGTCAATTTTAAAATATAAATTCGATAATTTACTTGAACCCAACATATAGAATAAGACATATTCAAAATTTTAATAAATAAAAATATAATTGGGTGTGAAAGTGATATCATTACTTTTATAGTTATATCTTATTATTTAAAATATTTAAATAAATTTACTGACTGATATTAATTCATATGATCACTTTTTATAGCATATATAAAAATAAATTAATAGTGAAATATATTAATGTCATTTGATATCAATTATGTTTTATTATTTTTTGAGTTTTTTTTATTAAATTATTTTTTGAGTTAACTTTTGATACATATATATAAAGATAAAAGTAAGATTTTGTGTTATGAGAAGACTTTTATACTTATTAATATTATATGAGAATTTTAAGGTGCAAAAGTTAGATCATAAAAAAATGGAAAGAAAATTTTAAAATATACGAAAATATACCAAAATCTTAAAACATGTACCATAAACCTTAAATATACGAAAATTCACAAGTTTTCATATACCTTTGCATTGAAAATGATAATAATAATAAGAAAAAAAACAAAAACAAAGAAGAATCTAAATTATCCCTCAATTTTTGTCACTACTTTCATCTCTGTTCTTCTTACCCAGTCCTTATTCTAATATTTGACTCTATAATTCAGATATCAAGTCATTTTTTTTCTCTATAAAAGAACACCAATACAATTATAGAGTTAATTAGAATAACGAACATTTCTTCTAAGGAATAAAAGTCGATCAAGATTAACAATATTATATTTCAAGAGAGTCGGTCACCAATCCATAAGATTTATTTGAACGATGGAGAATTATTCATTTTAATATCTATTTCTGTTAACCCAGCCAAAAACACTTTATTTACAAAACTGGGAGAACCAAGTTGAAATGAGACATATACAATTAAATGGGTGCAAAATAATTATTCGACATAACTACTTATTTTGCGGGTTAATAACCTAACCAAAACAATTTCGATTAACTGAACGTTAAAAATGATGATTACTTGATTAATCTATAAATACTTTTTAACTAAATATGAAGTTTGTGTTTAGAATTTATCCATTTAAGTTATTTTTTTGAAAATTGTAATAAAATATTTATCGGAGAGTTTCATTATTACAAAAAAAAATTATAATAGGTTACAAGTTAACCTGTAATCAAACCGTTAAGAAAAAGTTTAGCCATACACAACAGCACAACTTCAAGGTAACTACTCGAAGAAGAACGACTCCTACAAGTATATTATTCCTACATAAAACCCACACTTCTATCTCCTCATTTCCCCTATTTGGCTGCTTATATAGTAAAGTATCAGTCCCGGATACAAACACATGGGTAACTTGGACAGAATTCATGCCTTGAAACTCTATCTATCTATCAAGCCTTTCTTTGAGAGGTTTAGTACGGAACTTAATCTTCGTGCTTCATTGATATATATCGTCATTATGTTCTTCCGCTGAGGGCACTTGTATCTATCAAGCCTTTTTTTGAGGTTTTATTATGGAATTTGCTACGACTCTGGCACTGGTTTTCATATAGCCACCTAAAACAACAAAATGGAAGTTTGTTATGAATGGGATAGGTGAAAAACAGGAATCAGCCATGTTTATACGATATTCATCATTCTCCATTACAACAAAGACAGCGCTAGAATTGTATCTTGGCTGCTATATAAGGACCAACATCAATCAGCAAGCGAACCAGAAATTATTTTCTTAATTGATGTAAAGAGGGTTGAGGTTCAAGCTTAGCTGGAATCCTAATATACGTTTGGAGGAAAAGTCTCTGTAGTCTGCATCAAGCATAATATAAAGGTTTGAATATACCGAACCTGACGTGACCATGACAATAGGGATGTTTCTCTCACGAGCAAACCTGAAGACCTTCTCATCCCTTTGGACCACACCATCTGGACTGACCTGAAAATTAAAAGTCACCAATAGCTGTAAGTGAAACTCGAAATATTAATTATGCCGAGATGCACCGTCCAACAAAAAGAAAACATTTTAGAAACAAAAGATGTTACGTGTATTTTACTGTATGCCCTCCAAATTAAAGAGGCATGGAAATGAACAATCTTAAGTACCCCTCTTGGTTGTAGTTTCCTCAAACTGCTTAACCATTCTTTTTCTTTCCCCTATGTGGCATTTTATCCATTCACTGTAAGCACTTACACTCCGGATTCTTCCAATCAGTCCATCAAGACTAGCATCTACAAAAGCTTCCTAGACATTTCTAGAGTTAAACCAACATTTAAGAAGAATCTCTCTTAAGCTTTTTATGATAGTCTAACGACCCTTTTTTATTCAAAACTAGTTAGCGGAAAAGAGTGAACATTTTAATCCCAACTAGTTCGTAGGAAGATTACTCGTGTTATCGCATAATACGTGATAAAACAGGTAATTCTCTATGATATTTGGTCTGCCCTCCATGG
>JAGYYJ010002089.1:19999-70291 GCA_019671005.1 Hibiscus mutabilis | reverse complement strand
CGATGTACTTCGTTCGGTTACGTATTGCTAGTTGATGTTAAAAAGTTGATTTACGCGTTAAATTAAAAAAATGCTAAAACTACACTAGTAGTCCATAAACTTTTAGAGGCCGATTACAAATATGATCACTTCGTTTTAAAACTTGCAATATGATCATCTTTTCCAATCTCCGTTGGCGGGGAAGACCTGAGGCACCAACAAACATTTTCTCCACATTCCTGCGACTTAAGCTCCTTGCATCGCCAAGAACCTCTTGTCGTCCTAGATCATGAAACGGTACTTAAAACCTTTATGCAGTGTGAGATCGGGTGCATCCCAATAATATTAGTTCTTGGGTATGATGTTCCACCGCCGGCGCCTCGTCTCGCCCGATCGAAAAATGGAATTATGACCCGCTTTTTATGATAGGTTTTCTTTCTCTCAAAATCTTTTTCATATTTTTACGATTTTAACTGCAAACCCCTTCTTGTTTTTTTGCTTAACTTTTTGGACATCATGTAAACGCGAATGTACTTGAGACCACCGCGGACATCAAGTACTTCATAACTGTATTCGAGGACAACATTGACATCGGATAGAATGCCTAGCTACATACAGGACAACACATAAATCAAGTATAGTAGACTACTTGCAGGTACCGTAAAGACATCAGATGCGTTTAGATTCTAATCACTATGATAGATTCATTAGGTATTTAGGTCCCATCAATCAAAGTATTTCAATCGTCAAATGCCTCGTGACGCCACAAACAACATGATCTCATGGATATCTATTGTTGCTAAACATCATATAATCAAATTACAATACCAAGTTGTTTACATGTGTTATGAGGAGCACTTGGTGATTCTAATTGTTTAAGCTTATATCCTATATATCAATTAAAGACATTTAATCGAGTTATTAACCATGTGTTATTTCCCAAATTGAACTAGCGCTATAAAGTCATTTACAGTGCGTCACAAGTGCCACGATCAGTATAAATCTTGCATGTAGAGGATCGTTACTCGTCAATGTCAGTACTAATTTAGCATTTTGTTTCAAAATAGTTATACATGTACTAATCTTTGCCTAAAGTCACAGATACTCGATTAAGCTTTGATGTGGAAATGAATCATGAAATCCCCAGAAATCTTGAAATCTGGTCAACTCATTATTTATATCGGTTGAATATCAATATTGGTGGAAGCTTATGCAAATGCTTTATTCACGAGATAATGCCATTTGTAAAATATGATGTTATGGGATTAATTCAATCCACAAAGCTTATGAAGATATTAGAGTTGTTTACTAATGCATTTAGTAGTTAATACCATTTACCAACTTATGATCATTTAATCATAAAATTATCAATAAATTCCTTTAACATGATTTCTATCGGAAACACCAAAACCCACATTCCAAACTAGCACATGAGGCATCATATCATCAAAATCATGTCGATCAATCATGCGATGTTTATCGCATTTGAGTGACCACCATGTAGTCCTTAAAGTACATACAATCCATGTCACAAATACTTAAGCATCGTGAGCATCATAAACTATCAATTTCCCACAGCAGGCCTTTAATCATACTTATCATTCAAGCCTTGGTACTCAACCACTAACAAGCAAAACAATCACACTTATGATGCACAATACAAAATTTTAGAGTTTGAAGTGTATTTCGTTAAACAAAAGTCGACGACATATATCAATTGTTTATGATCGAGAGCCTCAATAATCTCTATTGACCCAGATATTCGGGCCGGACAATTATAGTATAGATTTGAATACAAGATATCAATTAAACACATAATTCAACTAATCCATGAAGTCAAAATCACGGGAAAACAACTTGCAAGTTTGAATTTGGTGAAATAGGCTATAAAATAAACTAAAAATGTCAAAAATCCCTCAGTAGGGTTTCACAAAAAAAGTCAATACCGGGTCCTTTCACAGTCAGCGGTCGATATGAATGAGTCAGTTGTGGGGCACAATCTGGTGTGATGCGGTGCATGACAACATGGTGCACCTCCCACCGCAGATGTTGTACCTCGCCCACTCGAAGGCGATGTGAGGTGGGCGGCGTCACGATGACTTTGGTGGTAGACGATGACATCGAGCTCTAGTTTGAAAATTTTTGACTAAAAGTCAGATGGTGGTCATGTGAAAAACCATAACTATTTTCAGCTAACCCCTCAGAATAACTGGAGTGATATTCTAGGATCGTTGACTTGTCTTACTTAAGATTAGCAACGATGGTGTTAAATGTATTAAACACGGATGTAGAATTTGATAAATTGAGTTTAAAACTCTAAACCTCTTTCTCTACTATTCCTTTAATATCTTCTTTTCTTGCTTTATCTCATTTTCTACTCACACGTCAAAATAACCAAATATAATCCCTTCAAAAAATAAAGAGTAAACTCGCTTGTAAGTGGTCGTGAATTATTGAAATTTTTAATTAAAACATCTAACTTTATTCCTTTTACATTACACGGTCAGCGATCTGCATTCGTAATATTCAAGTTTGAATACTTCTAATTAAGTCATTAATATTTAAATACTAAAACCCCAAATCCAAGATCAAAATTACTAACCCAAAATTTAGGTGACACTTAACCTAACAATAGTAATTGGAGGTTGTGGGCATCCATGGTGGAGGATTGACGTTGAGTGTCTAAGTCGATAATTAGGTTAGGTGGTAGGGTGGCCTTGGCGGTTAGGTCGTGGGTTATCAATGAGGCGCCGTTGCGTGAAGAAAAATAGATGAGCGACCATGAGGCCTTAAAAACAAATTGATTCTCAGCCATAATGGGTCTGTCACTGAAAGCGATCAAATATCGAGGGAAAAAAGCGAAGAGGAGAATATCTGAGATCGATGGAAGGCGGATGATGAAAAATGAATGACACCAAAATCTTTTAGGTTCTTGAGAAACCTTGCTTATTATATAGGGCTTGTCCTCATACTCTCCAACTACGTGTGCAGGCCATAGTCACTTTGAAAAAATCTCGGTAAATGAGCCTAAGGAACAACGGACCAACATGGAAAAAGAGATGAAAAGGAAAGAAAGACTAGGTGTGAATATAAAGGAGAGAAAAAGACCAAGAAGGAAGTCGTTAGTTGCTCGAAGAAGTCGGTGGCCCACAGAGAGAAAAAGAAAATTTAAATTTAGGTTGAAAGGAGTTAGAAAGAAGGCAAAGGAAAAATTAGGTTTTAGGCGGAGAGATATGATCCCGAATCAGTGTTATGAATGGAGGAAATTAATTCTTTACGATACATTATATGAATTAATCAATAAATGAAATTTGGATATCAATTGAATATAGCAAAATGTATTAAGCTAAATACATAATTCACTTATTGAGCTAGCTGTTTAAATTTCGTTATTATACAAACCACATATGTTTAATATTTTTAAAATTTAGTAAATGGATTGATGACAAGACACTCAAGTTATGAATTAAGAATGGGATAAATTATATCAAATATCCCACTAAATTTGTAGGCGTTGTATTGTTTATACCACTAAACGACACTACCCATATGTTCGGTTATATCACTAAATTTTGGTTTGGCTTCAATTATACCCACTTGGTCATTAACTTCGATGTGGCATGATGGCGTCAGACAAATCGATTGTTATTTTGGTGTCTTTGTGCTTTCCCAAAATGGCGTCATTTTAGACATTGAATTTTGGATGTATTAGTTAAGCCCTTTAAACTTAAAATGATTATATTTTACCCTTTGAACATTGCGATCGTCGCCGCCATTGATCACCATTTGCGACAAGATCGATATCAAAACATTTGTATTTTCCTCTATTTCTTCTTCTCATGTTGGTTTTCCACGAGATCACTCAAAATGAAAGAAATTAAGCGAGGAAAATACCATTTTTAAAGTTTGGGGCTTTACCGGTTGAAGGTTGAGGTGTTTGTTGAAAATAAGGCAGTGAAATATTATTTTGAGAAGACCAACGACATACCGCAAATAGTTTCATCATATAGCCAGTTGAAGAGATTAAAGTATTAGCGCGTTGACCGATGGAATTTTGCTCGATTTTGAGTGATTCGTGAAAAACCAATTTGAGAAGCGAAAGATGAAATAAAAGCGTTTATATAAGTCTTGTCGAAGAATATTGTTCGATTGGCAGCGACGATTGGCCAGGCAATGATGGTAGGAATGTTTAGTAACAAAAATATAATAATTTTAAAGTTTAGTGGCAGAGTAATACACCACAAGTTTAGTGCCTAAAACAATGTCAGCTTTTGGGCATCAGTAAGCCAAATCAAAGCGGCGGCATTTTAGCAGTATCATCCGTCGTTATGTCGAGTTAACGTCTGATTAGTATAATTGAAGCGAAAACCAAGTTTAGTGCTATAATTAACAAATTAGCTTCGATGATATAAATAGTACAGTGGCGCAAGTTGGTGGTATTTGATGTAGTTTACCTATAAAGTAGCAAATAACAAGGGATAAATATTTTTTTTGCTTGTATAATTTCTTTTTAAAAAATAATTTAAATTCGTTGGGTGAGGCTGTGGTACGAATGGTGGCAGAAAGGGGGTCCCCGCGGATGCGACAATGAGAGAAGTTTGACAAAAAAATTTGAAATTCCATAATTTTACAAAGCTTATATGAATAAATAAAGAAAGAGAGAAAATTTTGCGGTTGAAGTAACCCAGGTTAGAGGGAAGTCTTTTCTGGTGCAAACCCTTTATGTTTTGGGAAAAAAATTGATTCCCTTTTATTGGGTTTTGCAACCTACCCCCGATTAATATAACCAATCTTTTAAAAACTTCCATCACCATTCCAAAAATAAAAACTAGACCATTTTTAAACCCTTTGTGTCATATGGGCGTTTCTAATTTTTACCCCGGGAATGCCTTGTAGTTAGTTGTACTATAAAATTTGTGAGATGAGAGATGTAATTGTTCACCAATCTTTGGATTATTATTAGTGTAAAATACATTAAGCTCGTTCAATTTTTTTTTTAGTAAAAAAAAATATGTTTTTTAAAAAGCTACAAATATTTCCCTCGATTTACAAATTTTCAAATTTTCATTTTAAAATTAAAATAGACATTTAATGTAGAGCGGAATAATAATGTCTGACCCTTGAAACTTTCTTCTATCAATTTGATCAAAATTTTTAAAATAATTCACTAATTTAAACCCTTTAAAATTTTTTAAAAAAATAATAATCAATTTAATCTTTTTGTATATTGTCAAACTAAGCAATTTATCTGATCAAATAAAGATAGGATAATTCTTGTTCGCAACAATTCTTATACATTATTATCCCCAGGAAAAAGAAAGCGGGGATAACTTTTTTGGGAAAAAATAACAAAAAATTTTAAAGAAAAGAAAAAGAATAGGTTGATAGATTTTTAAATATGAAAAAGTTAAATTTTTGAATTGTTTCAAATCATGCCCAAATTATATTAAAAATTCAAAACAAAAATTATTATTATACGGCTCTCCTTTTTCATCTAATATTTAACAACTAGTGATGTTTGTAGTTTTTCATTGAGTAACTTTTTACAACTTTTAAAAAAAGGGCATCATTACCAAACATATATGAATTTTTTTAACATTTAAAAATGCTCATCTTTACAAACAAAAATTGAATGATAGTTTATTATAAAACGCTAGTTTTATTAAAAGAAGCTAATTTCTACATTAGGTTTACAACAATAAAAAAAAACTAAACATAATCGGACAACTCTCCCCATAACCATTGAAACAAAAAAACTAATTAAAAAGATATCATATAAGGACTATATAAAAGGTAAAAAACCCAACTAAAGACCCAACAAAAGATAGTCCAAACAATACTGTAATCGAAGATGAAAAATAAAATCATCAACCAAAAAAATAAAAAAAGCATACAACCTTATGGCGTTGACCGGGGGGATGATTTCCCGATTGTGAACAAAGCGTTGATTGTGAACATGTATACAAATCAAACCCGAAATTTTGACAAAACAACCATCTGATCATGGCCGTCAAAACCCCGAAAACATAAAATGAAAAAAATGATCAAATGGGAGAAAGAAAACAAGCGTGCCAAAGGCATGATAGATATAACAAAAGCGAGTTATTTTATTAAAGCTAGACAAAAAAAAAAAGAAAAGCAAGGATATGATATAGTAAAAACGAAAAAAAGTCTACGATGTGACCAACATCAAATTAGTGCGAAAAAGGCCAAATAAAAATGAAAATAAAAAATAGTTTTTTTAAAAAATCGATGGCCTTATTAAAGAGTTTTAAAATTACAATAAGGGTTTACCTATTATCGAATACTAAATACATAATTTATTTTCTAACTAGCCACTTTAGATCATACTAAGAACATACTGAAAAAATTAAACTTACAAAAAACTCGCGAAAAAAAGATATGAACAAATCTGCTGTGACGAATCCATAAAGTTAACATTGAAAAACCAAAGGGGCCTCGGTCGAGTGTCGGAAACTATCGGCGCCGTCACGTATCAAATTCAATCCCGAGAAGGCGGGGAAGATTGGGTTTTTCAAATAATAAAACCCTTTATCGGTCGTGGCGTCGTCAAATCAACCTTGAGAAAAATTAGTAAAATAATATTTAATATTATATTTTATTTTGATACTTACAAATTTTAAAATTAACATAAACAAAGGTGACGTGAATTGAGTTAATAATTTTAGTCCTAAAATTTATACAATATATTAATTTAGCCTAAAATTCTATCGATTTAAACATTATTTTAATTCTTAGATTAAATTTATAAATTTATCATTTTTCTCTTCTTCCAAATAACATTTTTTAGGTTTTGTAGTTTAAAAATACACTAAGAACAATAAAAACTTTAGAATTTGCAGATCGATGGGGGTTAATGCAAGGTCCATTGGAAGACCCAAAATTTACAATCGAGGATACCGAGCGAGAATACGAGGGTGAGAAAGGGATGAGACAAAATTCAATCAAAATTAACATTATGTTTTAAATTGATAGATTTTGTACCATTTTACTAAAAATAAAGTGGAGTAGAGTATAAGGTATGAAGTGTATATACATGATATAAATATTGTTGACTCATTATCTACGTAAATTAAGAGATTTATCTAATATTTAACATGAATTTTATACTAATTCCTTAAAAATTTCATTTAAACTATTGAATCTAAAATTTCCCCTAAATTAAGTGAAATCGATTAGCAACAATCAATATGTAACTCCCTAGCCGATAAATATAACATAAGAAGAAAAAGTTCTTTTAAAAAAAATTTTTTTATTTCAAATATATATCAAATAAAAGGTATAAATATTATACATATATTTCAAAATATTTACAGTATTTTTATCGTGAATAAATCATCTTAAGTTAAATATTTAAAAAATTTAATATAAAAAAAAATTTAAATAAAATTCAATAGTTTTTAAGTAATTTATAAAGGTGGGAAAAAATCACATAAGTCAGTAGATGGATAAGGATTGACTTTATAATTTTTTTTTAATATTTAAAAGAAACATAGACTTTCTAAACCAAAAATAACCTTTCTATTTTTCTGTTTGTTTTTTAGCCTATCAGAAATTTATACCTTGTGCAGTAAAGTATATTCGGAGGGTATCTTTAGAAATTTATGCAATTTCTGATGTACAGATTCTTCTCACTTTTGAAGTCTTGGTTCTGTTAGAAAATATAGTTCAAATGGATGCATCTTTTAATTAATATCTTTAAATATCCTTCAGTTCATATTAAGCAATTATAAAATAAGTATTTAAGCGTGTTTAAACTATCGTTTTTTGTAATAGGTCTTAAAGTATCTTTTAGTTGAAATAAAAAACTATAATTTACGTTTTGAGCTGAAATAAAATTTATTTTTAGTTTTTTTTTAAAATCAACTAAGATATCTACTTTGACCCGAAAAAAAAACTTTCAAGTATTTATTTCAATAAAATATTTTAAGCCTTTTATTACAAAAAAATATAGGTTAGACACACTCTTTCGTTAAGCCTTCCTATTCCGGAGTTCACTGAATAAAAGCTGGGGAAAAGAGGTGTAATGGAATTCAATATGGGTTTAAAAAAGGGTATGAATCAAGTTTATGAACCTTAAACACTACCCACCTTGTACTTCAGCCACAATCTAACAAATCTTTACCTAAAATGATAGGCTATTATGATAACCTCCCCAATTTTGCTCAGGCAACATTGGGAAACACTCGAGACAACAGGTTTTTAAGGCTACTTGACTCTGCATGCATATATTCCATCTAAAATATACATGTAGGAAATTGGAGCAACATATCACAATTTTAGCAATGTTTGGCACCATAGCATCAAGGGAAACCTTCATGCAGTCTCTCTCAAAGTCTAGAGACCCAATTATCAGACACGGAAAATGTAGGAACTGAATAAAAAAATACACAACTGCAGAGAAAACGCAAAACATGCAGAAGCTACATCAAACAACATTTTAGACAAAGGAAAAAGCTAGAAGTCCGGCCATAATGTATGGGACAAAGAACCTAAAAACAAACTTACTACTAGATATTCCCAATTTTATATGAAGCAATCTAAATACCCGAACATAACAAACATATAAATTAAAATTTAAAAGCACATCCCATCTTATATAATGGAGGAACAATCTAAGAAAAACCAAATTCCAAACACACTAACAGCTTAAGACAAGTAGGAAGAAAAAACAAATTTTATGTTGGTACATGATAATAAGCAATAACAAATGAGTTCATAAACCACAATACCCATTTCATAAAAGGCAAAACAACAAAGCAGAGATTTTAATTGTCACTACCAATGTTTAAGCAGCACAAAATCAGGCAACATCATAAATTTCAACATAGTTTGCCACTCTATAATGTGATACTCCATGGTAAAATCAATAGCAGCTTACCAGCAACAAAATAATTTTAAAACCAAAGGCCCAGAACTGTAGAAAACAAAAAAAAAAGGTTTAAATTACAAAACTTTTCGGCAGACAACTCTTTTTCCTTCAACTCTAGTGCCATTCTTTCCCATTCTCAAGCTTCATCCTCTCATTTCCTTTCCCTCATTTTTTCCAGTTCACAATCCCTTTTCTCACTAAATTTTGCCATGAACTGCTGTTTCCCCAATTCTGTTTCTCACCTGAATTTGCAGTTTCTGTTCTTCTAGCTGAAGTGAGCGAGATTCAATCCATTTTTCTGCAAAACAGCTCTTGAACAGTCAGGTAGAGCTTGGTTTATCAGCTTCACGATCGTGGATAAAAACTTTGTTGCAGTCCTGAGTTCAAAAAATTTCCCGGGAAACAGCATCTTCATGGACTTGGCTTTGTCTTGATCTCTTAGTAGACTGATGCCCCATATATCATCCTTCATCCCCATGTGAGCACGATGCTCCTGAAGCTCATCATGATCGTCAGTTTCCAGTCATGGTCATCATCATCAGATCATCATTTGGTGCCTCCTAGCATCATCATTCTCATTATCGTCCTACTTTTAGAGCCAAATGCAAGAACCTTTCAATTGAGATCATGGGAGCAGATGCAATCTATTCCCATTATGATAAGAAACACATCTCCTCATAAAAAAAGATGCTTTGAGTTTAAAAGAATTTTCCTAACATCATCCTTTTCTTTCTATTTAAGTAATTTATAACATCCAAAAGTTCTGGATTCTCAACAACCTGACAAAAGTGCCTCCCAAGCATATCTTTTAGTTTTTATACCTCTTATTCAGGTCATTGAACTTATCCCCCCACACTGTTGAGGGGCCATAATTCCTCTCAGCCATGACTTTCAGAAACTGATTTCCATTTACCCTTCTTCTGTAAACTGCAAATTTCCTCCTCATCCCACCACCACAGTCCCCAACATCCTCTCAATATAAACACTGCTGTAATTAGAAGCCTCACCATTTTTTCAGTCCATTTCACACACTGCCATAGTGCCCTAAAGGGGAAACCCTTCTTGCCTTTACTTCCCTCATTTTGACCATCAACACATTCTTCAGTGAAACTGGGTTCATCCTCATCACTCTTTCTTTTCCTCTTTCAATCACCTGTAGTCTGTCGTCAAAAAGGTTTGATCAGAGTTTTGCATTTTGGGCCCCCATCGTGAGGGAAAACCCTCAAGAATAGAAGGATGGGATGGGCACCCGGGGAGGATTAGGGTGGTGATGTTGATGTACATTATTGGGTGTAACGCATGATGAACTCTCATAGTTCTTGCAAGTCAAGGCCTCCAAAACTCCCACCAGAAATCATTCCTCTTTGTGATAGTTTCCTTCCATTACTTATTTCAAGCAAACAATTTTATGTCATTCTCATCAACTTAGTTTCCTAGAGCCCCGTCTATAAATATTATTCAAGCACTCAATTAACCAAAATCAAATACCATGTTCTTGTCTTCCCTTTCCCAAAACGTTTAAACTACCAAAAAAAAGCCAATCAGAAAATCCCAAAATAAAACAAGCTCATCCAAACAAACAAGCATCTATAACAGATATCCCCCTCTAGCACAAACTTCCCGGAAAAATATATATGACCCAACAAAGCCTACTTTCAAAATCACCGAAAAACTAGAGTAAAAGTCCACAACATCAATATTCATGGAACTGATAAACCAAAACAACAAAATCTTTCTCTATCCACATAAAATCTCAACACCGGAAATCCAAAAGGGAAAAGAAAGAAACTTTCCTGAAATTAGGCCAAGATCCCGGAGTTGGGACTTGGGATCACGAACAAACTGCACACCCCGAAGGATAGAAGGAACCTAAAGCGAAAGTTGAAGGAAAACTCCCTACAAGTTGGCTTGCTAAAGCATTTTTAAATTGAGTGACACAATTGTAATTTTAATAATTGAATGATCAATTGTTGCTTTTTCTAATAAATTTAGTGACCTCTAATGTAGTTTTTTTTAAACCCAAATTTTTTCATTATTTAAAGAGAATGAAAAATAGGGTAAAATTTCACAAATATTAAATAAATTATCTCAAAATACAAATGTCACCAAAATTTCAAATGTTACATAATGGGCGTTAAAATTTAGTTTTTGTTACAAAGTAGTCAACATTTATTAACTAGTGATTAAGCGATTCACAATTTGTATAACAACATATTTAATCAATATTTACATGTTGGTCAATTTAGACATCAATATTGAGGTTAAATTATGACTAAATTGATTGAATGTGTAAATATGAGTATTAAATGTATTAAATTATGACTAAATTGATTGAATGTAAATATGGTATTAAATGTGTTATTGTTTAAATTTTAAATGCCGCGTCATTCCCACTTAATGATAAACACCGTTCAATAACCATTTTGCACTGTAGTGATATCCTTTTTATGCGCTAAAAGCGGTTTTAGAAGTGTTTGAGTATTTTGGTATTAAGAATATAATAGGGTTTTAAAAACGCATTTTAAAAAAAATGGAGTAAGCCAATATACCAGACAAAAATGGACAGTAAAACAGAAATTCAAAAAAATGTTAGGTTGAATTGATTTAACTTTAATAATTACGCTTTATTAATCAAAAATTAACTAGATCGGACCAAAAATAGGACCCCGATCGAACCGGTTATGACCGAAGGCCTTTGCCCGGTTCTTGGCTGCGAAGAGCATAGCTCTCTTGTGGGAAATTGCCACGGTTCCTCTCTTGCAAATGGCAAATGCATGCCTATTTATAGGCAATTTCAAAGGGGTGGGGAGAGCTTGGGTGACGATTGAGCTACGTGCTCCAAGCACTTTTCATTTTTTTTACAATTTTTAATTTCTCTTTTTCTCTTTTTATTTGCTTCGCCTTTTTATTAATAATAATATTATTACAATAATACTAATGGGTTCCTATTTGTAGTCTCAAAATCACGAGCTCTTACGGAACTCTTAAGCTCTTCCTCGACCCATAACCTCTTTGACACATATGCACTTAAATATTAGTCTTGAGAAGACAATCTTCTACGAAAGTTATATTAAATTTGTTTAAAATAAATCATCTTTATGGTAAAGACAAAATAAAAATAAATTGAATTTTAAGAGAAATATCCTTATGAAGGATAAAATTTGAGATTTAAGAAAATCATCATATGGAAGGATAAAATTGATAAATTTAGTTTTAAGAAAAATATCATATGAAAGGATCGGATTAAGAAATCTAAGTTTTAAGAAAAACATCATTATAAAATGATCAAATTAGTAATTTGAGTTTTAGAAAAAACATCGCTTATGGAAGGACTTAAAATCAGAAATCCAAGTTTAATAAAAATGATATCTCGTTTTGGGACTACAAAGGAAGGCATAATCTATGAAAGGATCAAATTAAGAAATTGGAGTTTTAAGCAAAAACATAAAAAGGATTAAATTAAGAAACTGTTTTTAGAAAATACTTATGAAAAGGATAAATCGGAAATTTAGTTTTAATAAAAACATCATATGAAATGACGGATTAAGAAATCTAAGCTTTAAGAAAAACATCCTTATAAAAGGATCATATTGAAATCTAAGTTTAAAAAAAACACTTATGAAAGGATAAAATTAAGAAATTTAATTTTAAGCAAAACATCATAGAAAGGATTAAAGAAATCGGGTTTTAGAAAATATACTTATGAAGGATAAAATTGATAAATTTAGTTTTAAGAAAAACATCCTTATGAAGGATCGAGATCAAGAAATTTAAGTTTTAAGAAAAACATCACTTATGAAAGGATCGTATTAAAAATCTAAGTTTTAAGAAAACATCCTTATGAAAGGATAAAGTTAAGAAATTGGTTTCAAGGAAAGCATCATGAAATGATCAAATTAAGAAATTGATT
Organism: Hibiscus mutabilis; assembly: GCA_019671005.1. Lineage (NCBI taxonomy): Eukaryota > Viridiplantae > Streptophyta > Magnoliopsida > Malvales > Malvaceae > Hibiscus > Hibiscus mutabilis. The sequence continues at coordinate 57,509 of JAGYYJ010002089.1, read as the reverse complement.
TTAAAGAAAACATCATAGAAATGTTTAAAATTTAAAAGACTGATTTTAAGAAAAATATCCTTATGAAAGGATAAAATTGAAATTGTTTTTAAAGAAAAATATTTTTTAAATGCTTTGATTACATCGTCTTGACATCAAAAAATTATCAAAGGTGATGGCTAGAAATTCAAAATCTTGATTTAAATGTAGAATAATCTCTCTTTTTTTCTTCTTTTTCTTTTCTTTTTCTTTCTCTTTTTTTTCATTTTCTTTCATTTTCTTTTTCTTTTTCTTTCTTTTCTTTTTCTTTCTTGTTACTCAGTCGTTCTTCTTACAGTCTAGTGCACGGAATCTATGAAAAAAGATGATGTGTGGCATTTTTTATGATGCAAAGGTGCAAATTTTCTTTTCTTCTTCCCCTTCTTCATCTTTCTTTTCTTGAGGTAGGTAACCCAAATCCTTGACTACAACCATTCCTCATTCTTATACTAGATAAAATTTGCCTTTAAAATTTATTGTCCCCTATTTGAACCTTTGACCAAGTGACCTCGGTCGATATCAACTCTTGCAAGAAAAATCCTTTGACTTTTTCATTAGTGGATCTCTCATCTTTGTGTCCTTACAGTACTTTTTTCTAATTTGAACTCCAATCGCATGAGATCTTTGTTATTTTATAGGCAAGTGCCCAGCTCCCCTTTTTTTTCTTGTGAGAAAAACATCTTGATTTTCATGGACAATGATGATCCACTCAATCTTGATTCAACTCATCGTCATTTTTGACCCTACGTGCGGAGTTTTCATATCTTATCATTAGAGTCCCCAAAATGCCCCAGCCACTGAACAAATCTTTAAATCTTCTTACACCAAGCGAGAATAACTCTTAGCCCTTTAAAAAAATGTTATTATTTTGTAAATCCAGGGGAAATTTAGGAAATGTAAAAATCTTTAAATTGATGTTTGGGCGAAATGGTAAGGAGGAAGTACCAATATTTTGAAAAATGAATGTTTGGAGTAAGCAAAAAGTATAAAAAAATTTGGGTTTGAAACCCCAGAAACTTTTTTGGAAAACTAATGTTTGGAATAAATAATAAAGTTTAAAAAAGAATAGACAAAAAAATCAATTAATGTTCGATCTTAAAAATAACAAATGCCTTGAAATTTGCATTTAGAAAATCTTTTTTTTATTTTAGGGGTATAAGCATATGTATGGTCTCCGGTCCATTTAGGCTTCCGGGGGGAGCGTTTCCTTTACCTAATTTCTAGCCCATTCAAGGTGGCTCTCTTGATCTCACCCTCACTATCCCCAAACCCTTTCTTCTCGTTTGAGTGTCGATGGGGCCCTAGGTTAGCGTTCCCGAGAAGGTTAGCCCACAGGGGGATGTAATCGAAAACAAACTTATCAAACTTGATATCCACTATGATCTGAATGGTTGCTGAGTACAATGTAGCTATGGTTCATGGTTATGAATGAAATGATATAGGCCCAAAATGAGTGTTTAAGGGTGATGAAACCAGGATGATTCTTACGTTAAAATATCTTCTATGCATTTGTTGATCGAAATTGAATAAAAACTTATTTAGATTATTTCTTGGATCGCTCTAGCCTATTTTTTTGGGTTTTACCTAAAGTTTATTTCTTCTTTGTAGCTTTGGAATCGTATCTTGCATCTTGAATGAATATTGATCGTTTCTTATTCATGTCAGATCTTTCTTGTGGTTTATTGTCTTTTTGTGGTCTTTTAATCTTCGTTTTTCAAACTTCTTGTTGGCATACTTTCAATTTGGTTTGCGGTCTGCAGGCAAAATTTTTTTTCTTGGCATTTGATATTTCTCTTGGTCCGTGTTTAAAAACATTGGTTTCCCCTTTTTTTTTCGTATTCATGGAGCGCCCCTCTTTTTAATCACGGTCAAAAATTACGATTAACAAAATCCTCTTCCTTTGCCCGAGTGTGAGGGGATCCTTGTTTGGGTTCAAATAAAAGAAGCGAACATGCTCAAAGGGGGACAACAAATAGATATTTTCTATTATTTGGAAAGGGGGTTGAAGAAATGCCATTCATAAACCACTTTATAGATATCAAAAAAGTCTTGAAGGTAGAAGTTTGGGAAACCGTTCAAGGATCTTAAAAAAAACAAGTTCCCGATGAAAATTTTTAAAATGAAGCGCTTATCTACCTTGTTTTTCCCACATCCCCTCATAGATATCGAAATAGTCTTGAGAGGGGTATGTACATGTGTATGCTTTTTCATAAATATGTGTATATCGTAGGGAAAAAACATCAAAAAATGGACAAAGAATGCAAATTCTTCTGAATAAATGAAAAATTTTATTCGACAAAAATAACTTAGGAAAAAAAAATGCTGCTTATATATTCTTTTGCATTTTTAAATGCACATGGATCAACAGTTTGAATTCCTTCTAACGTAGTTTGCTCAAGACTAGTTATTTTACCTCCCGCAAATGTCAGTTTATACCAATTATGACATTGGTTTTTTCCCAAAGTTTATTTTCCTTTGACCATTAAAAATAGGTTTTTGTTAAGAATTTAATTTACGACTTTGTTTATAGATTTCTTTTGCATTTTTTCTCAAATGCACGAGATCAACAGTTTTAGGTGCCTTTCTGCATTGTTGTTGCTCCAAACTAGTTGTATTATTCACTTGAGTACAATCGGTTTATACAATTATAACATTAGATTTTCCAAGATTTATTTTCTTTGACCATTAAGTAAAAATGGATTTCGATGAATACTTGAATTATCCATTGTCTTAAACTTTAGCATGTTTAACCACGTATGCCAACATTTATCGGACTTGTTAAAAACTATTGAACTCTTTCCCGGTTTTGTGACATGAAAAACTTTCTGTCAGCTTTTAAAAATCTTTTTCTTCTTTCATCATAAAAATGATAAATTAAAATTCTCTATTTTGAAAAAAACAATCGTTAAAGATAGAATTGAGAAAAAACTTCTTAAAGAACTATAGAAAACGTTCTTAAGGAGTGAGATAAAACATTTTAAAAAATTTTGAGAAATAAAAAAAAAATGATCATTGAAATGAAAGTTGAAAAATTTTGTTTTGAGAAAATCAATTAAAATTATTCTTTCTTTTTTTAAAGAAAAATCTTAAGAGAGGAAAGAATTGAAATCCATTTTTAACAATATCCTTATGAAAAGATTTAATTGAAATATTTCCTTTGAAAAATGTCATATGAAATGACTAAATTAAGAGCTCATATTAAAAATGTCCTTGTTAAGGATCGAAAAGAAACTCTTATTATTTTTTTTTGGGAAATAATGTCATTTTATGAAAGGGGAACAAGTGTATTAAAAAAAATTATTCTCGTGGAAGGATGAAAAAGACTCAAAAATGTCATTGTGAATGGGTGGATCTCAAGAACTTGTTAAAACAAATTGAAATGTTCATTCTTTTTTTAATCACCATTTAAAAAAATTTGGATTATAAATTTGGTTGAAAAAAATATAAAATTTCATTCTTAAAAAATGTCTTAAAAGGATTTACCTTTTTTAAAAATAATTTGTGAAATAATTTTTTTGAGTATGTGATTTTATGCAAATGAGATGCATCTGGCGTGCTTTTAAGGGTAGTCTGATGTACAAAATGTAAAAATCATAACAATAATCCCAACAAATGCAGAATGAATGCAAATAAAGCGTTGATTTGTTGGTAATCACCTTTTGAGCGACTTTCATAGAATTAAAGGTTGATTTTAGCCAAAAAGAAACCTTCTAATTTGTTTTTTGGAGTGCGTACACGAGAAATGAAAGTATCGGTTAAAATCGTTGTCTTAGAGGTTTGCATACAACTTTATCGTTCAAACGAGATCCAAGATAGCTACGTTGATGTTTCAGAACCCCTCGAAAATGATCAAACCCATATCCACCAAAGAAAACATATCTATCTTTGCCATAAATGCAGGTGTGCGGGTATGATGTCTCGGATACACTCCGACATACCTGACGCTAATGGTGTCTCATCGACTCTACGGTCGGTGACCCGATCGTCACTAAATCCGTGAAAGGTTTGAGCTTGATGGATAATTCTAGTTCGCCAGCGGCTTCATTATAGATCGATCTTTTGAACATTTTTCTTATTGAGCAGGCTATGTACTCTTTCTATCGTGGGCATCATGTGCTTGTAGTTGAAGGTAAGCGGCCAAAAGCGAGATTCCAAAGCTGAAAATGACTCGAGTAAAGGTGATTGACTCGAACATACATTAGGTGGAGCTATATCGCCCATGTATCAAAAAATAGGTCGTATGGTCTTGGTCCATCTTTCATAAATCCTCTTTAAAAGCTCTCATGATCATTGTTGTAGGCTACCGTGTGTATGCTGGCACTACAAACATTAAACAAATTATTACGTCGGATACATTGATTAATCTCGACCAATGTCCATGGCAGCTAGGTTGATGCCGTCATTCTAAGACACCTTTTTCCATGATGAAGATTTTCCTAATCGGGCAAACCACTTGAATCAACACCTTTATGTAATGTGGATCTGATGATAATGCAAAAGTATGTAAAATAAAATAAAAATAAAATAAAACACAAAAAAAATCGATTAGTACCTGATAAAAATAATAAATACACAATAAATAAGTAAATTTAAATAAAGCAAACAAACAGAATAACCTTATTTATCTATGTTTAAACACCTAAAGTTATCAGCATAGCTCTAAAGGGTGGGTTTTCTATATTCTCTACATGCGATTTTGGTTCTAAGAGTGTACGGTGTCCTTGTTGTCCTCACTAAGAGTAGCAAGGCCCGTCATCACCCGTTATAGGCTCGCTTTCAGCAGGGTTCAATTCGGGACTCGTTAGCTTATGCACTGCAAAGAAGGAGCGATATCCTGCAACATAAGGTGCTCGAATTTAGAAGTACTTGCTAAGAAATGAGGAAGGAATGATATCTGTAAAAAGCATTAGCGTTTTCTGCCAAGCTAATTTGGTTTATATGCAAATTTTAAATGCGTTAAAATAAGCGGCACTTAATTAAACAAATGTTAATTTAATAGTCACTTTAATGGTCCAAAACTAGATATTAGTAAGCGACAATTATTTAAAAAGCTCGGCTCTCTGTTTTGAAAAACAAAAATTGTCCCCAGGCAATTTACCATCTATAGCGATGTCTTTCTTTTTTTGCTAAAAGCGGGTTTATGTGTTTGGGGTATTTTGGGTATTAAGAAAATATATCATATTAGTTTTTAAAATAAATATTTATTAAAAATGGACTACATGCCAGAGTAGGCAGACGGGATAAAAAACAAATTTAAAAAAATGTTGGGTTAAATTGATTCTGGATGGGAAGTTAGCACCCCTTTTAGCCCAAAGTGGTACTCTAATAATTCGATTTATTAATAATAGACTTTAAGGATTAAAGTGATTAAATTAGAATTTGGTTATAAGCGTAGTAAATTTTAAAGGGCCTGTTGTCAGGGAGTAAAATGAAGACCACCATCACTCGGCTTGATTTAGTACGTTTATGTTGAATAAAAGCGATACATTGACAATAATATATCAAAATGCAACTTAAAACATGGCAAATATAAATAAATACAATAAATAAATCGATAAATAAATGTTAACATATAAAATGCTAATCTAACATAAATAAAATACTAATCTAAAACATTTATAAATATTAATATAACACATAAATAAAAAACAAATATAACATAAAAGAAAATACTAATCTAAAACACCAAATTTAAGCATAAATAAATACTATTAAAACATAAATAAACATACAAACTAAAAAGAACTTTTAAATTAAAGTTTTGGTTAAAATCATAAAAACTACAACTCAAATAAAAAGGAAGAAAATATCTCATAATGATTTTGGAGAAAAAATTCTGGATATCTAATCTGTTAAAAAAATTAAAAGTTCGGAAAGGATGGTAATAAGTCATGATTGCGGATTTTAGCTGCAGAACAAAGCTCTCTTGTGGAACCCTCGGTAAACCTTGCAAATGAAATTCACCGCCGGGATATAGAGCAATTTCAAAGCGGTGGGAGGCAATGGGTGACGTTAGCTACGTACTCAAGCACTTTTCATTTTTTACAATTTTACAACACATCTCTTTTTCTATTTTTTATTGCTTCTGCCTTTTTTATTAATAACTAATATTTTGTAGCTAATAAGATAAAATTCAGAGGAAAATAAGTGATTACAGTAATAAAAATTAATATTTAATATGATTATGTAATTCTAAAATTGATAGCCATTTTATTATTTTAGTTATTTTGGTGATCATTTTTATATTTCTCTGATTTACCAGTTAATCTCCTGCAATTGACAAATTACTCATAACGCCTGTTATTTAACTCTATGGTATCGTCTTGTTTCAGGATAAACTAGAAGTTGGGGCCTCGTTTTTAGAAATCTGAGACTTTCCGCCGGTGGATTTAAACAATGTATTCATTCTGAATTTTGTCTCCGTCTCAGTGAATGGAGGATTTCCTAAAATGACATCCTGATGGCCCAAAAATGTCATTTTTGGTGACTATCTTAACAGTAAAGACTAGAATTGCCAGAAAAAAACTGGTGAAACAGGGTCATTTCTGATGAACTGGATTGTTGTTAGATGATGGTTTAGAACTAATCTGTTAAGATCTACCTTATTGCAGCATAATCAGAGGATATGATCAGCCGGATGACGGACTGTCGCGGTAATTTCCTTCGATAAATTTGGGAAAGAATTAGGGTGGCCGTTTGTTTTACCAAAATGCTCTCTCTTTTTCTTTGATGTCTAAACTGCTGATAATGACAAAATCAAAGTGATTGGTAATAATATTTTTACTTCATAACCTAGTTTGGTGGTTGTTCAAAATTCATATCTCCATTGGGTGGGAGATCAATTACTGGCAATTCCCAGTGAACATGCCGAACCAATTCAGGCAGATCTTAAACTAATCAGATGATGTCAAGTGACATCATTTGGATGGTTAAAAAATATATAAAACGTTGATCGACATCAAAGTCTAATGCTACTTCCTTAATTGCAGCATTCAGCCACAGCTTCGCAGTTCAACCCATATTTGAGAAGGCCTTCGACTACCTGTTCGACAATGGAGACGATGATTTACCCTCGGACTAAACATTACCCCGCCCCTGCCCATTCCGTCTGTCTACCAAAACAACCGGAAATCCTTCAAAAAACCGACAATCCTGCGTACAAAAAGTTCCCCCTTCCTCACCGTCATCTAAAGATGCAAAATCTAACCACCCAACAATATTCCATCCCAAGGTCCATTGAACCGCCATAGAATAATCCTCTTTGCCGGATTATTGCCAATAGTAATCATAAAAATCTAATTTTTCAGGAATTTTGGACCAGCCTACGGTGACCTTTGATTTTCGGCCAAACCCAGCATGGGGCCCAATATTTTGTTGCTTTGGAAGTATCCTTGATCCCATTGATCAGCTAATACCAAATGAATTCGACGCGTGACTCATGTATCCATACCACGCCATAGTCTCCGGCAACAACAAATCCCCCTAATGACATCTACTATTTGTTGGACCATTTCAATATTTCCGAGATAGCGCGCATAACGTTGGGGCGGACCGGAACTGGATGGCATTGGAACTGGACGTGCTATGTCCCCGTCTTAAATATGATTTTGGCTATTCCTCGGAACAAAAATTATTTTTAATGATTGTTACAAAGGTTATTCAGCCAGATAGTCCATAAGGGTCGACATCGCAAATTTTGCCTGCTATTCAGCAATATGTTGCATGAAGATAGACCAAATGTCATTAAACCACCAGACCCATAAGTGGATCCCAAATCTTGGGCAAATCAAGAAGGTTTTCCCCACGCTCATCACAAAAAAATCTGACAGAACGTGGCAATGCCGGTATGACACCAAGTCGTCGAAACCAGAAAACACAATATTTTTCATTTCGTCTAAATTGCTTCCTGACTCCAAAAAGTACCAGGATTTGTTCACTCTTGTATTACCGCCGCCCCGTGCTGATTATTCTAAACGGAATGGTAAACAGAGTCTCCCACATTGGATCACGATAGGGAGGGGTCAAAACGGCTGATTATATCGGCCATGATTTCAATGTAACCTAGCAACCTGAAACCGTATGCATATTGAACAGAAAACCAGCAACATTTTCCATTACGACGTATGAACACTTTATACAGGCAAACGAAATACCCTTTATCGGCGAAAAATAAGGCGCTACTATGCTAACTTTGCGTTGGAATACCTCCCTTTTTTGATTGATTTTTCGGAGAAAGGATTAATATTTGTTCTATTCCATTAGTAAAAAACGAAAATCGGCTCCAGAAGAGAAAAAAAGAAAAATCTATTCTATTTAGATAGTATCAATACGCAATGGGGTTGATCTATTTTTATACCCGATAAATCAATACGCAATGGGGGTTGATCTATTTTTATGAATGAACATCCCTATTTGTTTTGTTCATCATTCAAATAATCTATTGGTAGAATATTCTTTCATTCATTCTGTCTTTCTTTGTTTATGGCCTTATTCTATCTATGTATAAAATATGATAAAGGCCAATATTATTAAGACCACTGTTACTTTCACATCAAAGTAAAATATATTTAAATCTTTTTCTTTCCTTTAATGCCTATTGGTGTTCCAAGTTCCCTTCGAAATCCCGGGAAAGATTTGTACTTGGGTTGACGTATAGCGACTTGTCAAATATATTGGGTCAAATAAGATTCCCCGTTCTCGACTTTAAGGGCTCTGTTTCGCCAAAAAGATTGATTGAATATCAAGATCTTTGTAGCGTGAAGTCTAATGAAGTGCAATTATCCTCGACTCTCATTTTTGGTGATTCACCGTCGAGATTAATATTTCAATTAGAATGATTTATGGTTGGCTTGGTTGGACCGATAAACATCCGGGCTCCGTTTAAAAAAACCCATATTGGTAATATATTTATGATTACCACTATCATAATCATAAATCTTTTTGGTTTAAAATTAGAAGTGAAAATTATAATAGAAATAAGCGATTTCAAATTGTTAATCAATCGAATAATATAGAAATACGTTGAATATTTGGCGGAAATAAAAAAGGAATTAAATTAAAATAAAAATAAATGAAATCATAGCAAAGACGTGGTATTTAGGGTCATTTTGTCTATATGCGCAAAATCAGGCAGATTTTCCTCGGGTAAAACATAAACTAAAAAAATTGAATAAAAATTTATGAAACCATTTCAGAACAAAGAAAATGACATCGTGATTTGGATTGAATTCAATGAAAAAAATAGATCAATGAAAAGTTTGTGCGATAAGTTTACAATTTTTTCTATATTTCTATATATAGGAAAATCCCTAAAAATCATCTTTCTTTAATTTCATTTTCAATTTCATTTGATTTAAAAAATGTGAAAAGCCCGTCCTTTGAAATTATAAGTTAAGAGTTGAAAACCCCTTTAGAAAAAAAACGAAGGATGGCCAATCTACATTGATTTTTTTCATAATTTGTTGAATTTTGCATCGATGCATCAACTGTTCCATTTTAATGGATACAATTTTATCTAATCAATAGCCGAACTTTCGGGTACTTTTTTTAGGCCAGGGTTGATCAGATCTCGAATCACACATTGGTCTTATGGTATACCTCAGTATGACAATGATACAAATTTGTTTTGTTTTCGAACTCGCCTGGCGGATGGGTAATACCAAAGTAACTATTTATTTTACTATGCAATTTGTGCAACCAATTTGCAACAATATGCATGGGATTGGCTTTGGGATCTTTTCTCCTGGCCGGAGGAGAAAGTACCAACGTCTAGCATCTTGGAGTCACGCGCTCGGCGCCAATAAGTTTTTATTTGATGGAAGAAAAGATGCGATCCCGTCTCTCACCATGAAACCCAAATTAGTAAGTAATAATACGAATGGCACTTGCGAAATCAGATTTGTAATCCATTGATTTACTTTTATTTATTGCCCATCTATAAAATAGTAGTATGAGAGAAAGGGGATTTACCATTTAGCTCAGTTAATTTCCCTTCAGCGTCACAAACTTTTTTTTTCACACCTTGATTAATGGGATTTATGTTATAAAAATAAAAATAAAAATAAAGAAGGTTTTTCTTTCTTTTTTGAAAAAAAAGAAACTTTTTGGGATTGCTGAATAAGACGAAATAAATAATAAATATATAGCAACGGGAAATATCATAGTATTTTTTTATTCTTTATCCAAATCCAAAAAGAAGGGTGGTACTGGTTTGTTTATTGATCTGGCTGGTAATAGACTTTATATTTTCTCTTTTTCTTTTTCGATGAAAGAAAAAAAAAGAGAATTTTGCAATTTTGTCAGCCGTATGCAATGCGCAAAATGCCCTCATTTGAGGATAATTGTTCAATTTATCTTTTCTTATTATTTTTAGTTTTCTTTCTCGCACATTATGTGAGTGGTAGACAGTGTCCTTTATTGTTATATCATCAGGTAATGATCCATCACATGTTCTTCTTTGATGAGGCACAAAACGGAGAATTTATCACCCTGAAGCGGAAGAACTATTGAAACCGCGAAAAGCATCTGAGTTTATGTACAAAGAACGGCAAGCCCCTATGGATTGTATCCGAAGCATGGGAAAGAGATGTTTTATGTCAGCAACAAAAGCCAAGCTCATAGAATTGTGATCATGTAGCGGTTACAACACAAACAGCAAACGATTTAACACCAATCCAAATTAATTAAGATTGATTTAACTTTCATTCCTTCCCTAGGGACTAATATTTTATTAATCTTTTAAATAGAATTAAAAGAAATTTTAGAATCATCTGGTTAGGATCGATCTAAACCAGTCTATTATGTATATGATTCAGTATGTCAACTATTAAACAACTTATTAGAAATGCAAGACAGCCAATTAGAAATGTCACGAAATCCCCTGCTTCTGGGGGATGTCCTCAGCGTCGAGAACATGTACTAGGTGTATTCTGCGACTGATCAGATCATGGGCTGAGAAAGAAAAAATAATTTTCAGTATCAACGAATCAGTACGGTGAATAGAATGGGGTTCTTCCGTTCAATTATCTAAAAAGATAGATCTACCATATCCTTCTTATTGTTATGAAATTTATGGTTTCCGTTGGCGCAATCAATCTTGGGATTTAAGATGAGAAAAATTTCATTGGTAGCAAATGCTTATCCATTGCGGGGAAAATCATTTAAAAGCAAAAGATTATGCCGACTCTTGCAAATAACGACCAACAGGGCAGCTACCCAATTAATCCTCATACCACATACCGTTACTGTATAAGATAGATCTGGATTTGTGAAAGATCTATTACTGGAAAATTTATGAGTAGAGCCGAAGAAGAACTGCACAATTACCAATTAAATGAAGGAATGGGCCCGTATAGAGAGGGCCTCACCGTTTAAGAAGTAAACTAAGAAACGATGGAACCACTATTTATTTATCCATTCTGTTTACTCTTTGCTTAGTTAATATGCTTTTTTTGATACCTATCAATACAATTTCTTATTTCAAGAAATGCTTAGAAAAAAAGGAAAATCGTGGTCGGGACGGTTATAGTAGCAAAGCCATTGGAATTTTATTTTACATTGAAGAATCGTTTTGTTATTAATAGACTAGAAAAGAATAACTGAAAGAAAGAATTAGTTATTCATCAAAAATTTCTTTATTCAATGACCAGAATTAAACGGGGACGTCGAACAAAAAAATTAGTTTATTTGCATCAAGCTTTCGAGGGGCTCATTCAAGACTTACTGAACTATTACTCAACAAAGAATAAGAGCTTGGTTTCGGGCTCATCGGGATAGAGATAGGAAAAAAAGAGATTTTCGTCGTTTCAGATTACTCGAATAAATGCAGTAATTGCGGAATGGGGGTATCCTATAGTTATAGTAGATTAATACACAATCTGTACAAGAAAACAGTTGCTTCTGAATCGTAAAATACTTGCACAAATAACTATCTCAAATAAGAATTGTCTTTATATGATTTCCAACGAGATTATAAAAAATAGTTTCATCTGAAGAATCAACGCGAGAAATGCTTTAACAAATAGGTTCCTCGAGAAATGAACCCGGGAAGGTGATAGAAATTAATATAAAAAAAAAATTGATTCTGATAAGGTCATCAAAACAAGATGAGCGAAGACGCTCATCAAAAAAAAGACTCTTTTCTTCCCCAACCAGACTTGATTCTTTTATTTATTTTTTTCTTTTGATTATCCGATTTTTTGAATAAAACATCAGTCTACGTTTTGATAATTTTGAATCAATTGAAGGGGTAAGCCTATTTATTTCTGGTTCTAAGACGTAGTTCTAGCGGCGACTCGCTGCTTTCAAATTGTTTCTCATTATTAAGAAAGGGTAATCGAAGATAAAATACGAGCTGTTTTTATAGCAAATAGTAACAATCGCCGTTGTTTTAAGGTCAATCTATTTACTCGCCTAGATAATATTTTCCTTGTTCACTAATAAATCGACTAATAAACTCATGTTTCTATAATCAATTCGATCCCCGATTGATCGAGGGCAAACGCCTACGAAAAAGATCGCTGATTTAAGAAAGAGTCGCTTGGTTTATCATGATTCTTTTTATTCCTTATTTCTAAAAAGAATCTATCTCTATTTCCTAAAATCCTATTTTGATCGTATAAAATTCAAATTAAATTATAGTAAAATTTTAGAATGAATATAATAAACAGAGGATTTGGTTTGTTTATTTTATTATTATTTATTTATTATTTAAATGTATATAAATTTAAATATATGATATATAATATAATAATTAATAATATTAATAATAACATATATAATTAATAATATAAATATATATAATTAATAATAAATATAAAAAATATATAATATGCATATAAATAAAAATATGTTATATCTATAACTAATTAGATAATTAGTTACTTAATATATTATAACCTAATGTCATAATTTTTCGTCATATTTTCATATTCTCGGGAAGGGGTGACATATAAGAGCAGGTTTTTTTTTTTATCTCCCCGTGAATGTATGTTTGTAACAATAGGGACAGAATTTCTTCAACTCCAATCGACTAGGCGTATTGTGTCGATTTTTTTGAGTAATATACCTGAAATGCCGTTGATTCCATTAACATTAACGCCGTTTCGAATAACTGGACGATACATTCCAAAATAACGTTACTCGGACATCTTTACTCTGGCCATGAACCTCCTTTGAGTTTTTAATTCACCCAACTTTTCACCGATCAAGCGAAAGAAGAAAGGAATGAAAAAAAATAAATAAAAGCTGTTGTCTCCAAACCAAATCTGAAAGATTTCGTTGCAATCAATATAGTAAATCAATATAGATTTATAGTAATAGTAAATAATAAGAATAAGAAAACCACAACGATTTCAACTCTATTTAGAATCAAATAACAGTACAGTATTTTTAAGTATCTTGTAGGATACTGTTGTTCCAGCCACATTTCTCTCTTTTCGCCTACTAGTATTTAATTGGAAGAACTCCGAATTTCGGCGAGGTTGAATCTACTTTTTTTTCGTTCTACCTTATTTATTTTATCTAATTTAAAAAAACTAAAATAAAATAAAGGGGGCGAGAGTAGTCACAGATATTTGATTGTATCTCGATCTAATCTTTTTTCGCCCGTCCACGTGGCAATAACTAGAATTAAAAAGGGAATGTTAACATCCGAAGAAACGATTGATCTCTATCAATAAACCCGCTAAAGAACCGAACCAGAGTACTTAGTACCGGTGTTGCTAAAGATATGTTTTTGATCTCGTATTTAAAATCCTCCTTCTTTATCGTGGCCATTAAAGGGCATACATATATAATCTATGTATGTTGGTTAAAGACCACTTGTATTTGTATATTTGTACTCGAATTCCTAATTCAAAGTTCAAATTTAAATGTACAATGATTCGATAGATAAGATTTTTCATTTCTTAAAACAGCAAAATAGGTCCCTTTCACTTGAGAAATTCCCAAAAATATTCATTTACTATTCATTATATGGTTGTTATATGATATGAGACCAAAAAGAGGAAACGGAAAGATAATTTTGTATATCAATAGATGAAATAAGGGTGAAAAACAAGACAGGATTCTACAAATGACATTGTAGGCAAAGAAGGGATGAAGCTGCAGCAGAAGAAGGTTTGTTTTGGGTACAAATGTCACGGGTTCAAATCCTGTCATCCCTACCTATTACTTCTCTTTGAGCAGTAACGAGGAGAGTTTTAGATTGATTAAAATTAAGCATACATAATCTATCATTTTCTCATATTATATATGATATATGATAGTAGTGGTGCGCGATGTATTTATAAATAAAGAATCCTTTTTTACAGTCTATTTATTATGATAAGAAAGCGCCTTAGTTCAGTTCCCGGCAATGCGGGTCTTCAAACCCAATGTCGTAGGTTCAATCACAGAGCGCGATTCCGCTCTTATTAGGTCGAAAATGACACCGAAAAAAAAAAAAATTGAACAAAGGAATTTGACTTCCCGATTAAAATTTAATTAGAAAATTATTATAAAATTAAAGAATTAAAAAGGGGTCAGTCAAAAAGAGATGGTAATTAACCCGGGTCCAACTGATCACCACGTCTGTATTGTAAATATGCGGTTACGAATAATCCCAGCCAAAGTAATAGAATTAGGCCTAAGACGATTCCAAATAGAAAACTTCAATCATTTCAATTTATTTGAAAGGAGAAAAAGAAAGGTAATATCTATCCCCAAATATTAATCTATGTGCTAATGAATATCAATAATTAATAATTGATAATTAACACGGTAAGGAACTATAGAATATTATAGAATATATGGAATAGGACAGAAAGCTTTGTTTTTATGAATTGTTCGTTCATTCAATTAATTTTCAATAAGTCGTATCTTACTAGACCAATAAATAAAGCTGAGGTTATAGTTGCCGCTAGTAAAAACCGAAATAACTAGTTATAGTAGGCATGAAGGGGCTAAATGAAATATGTTCTTTTATACATATGTTTATAAAGCACTTACCTAAGTTTCAATTTTTAAACGAGCTGGGGATAATAAGCAAAAATACCAATTGAAATAATAATAAGTCAATTGAAATTTTTGATTCATCAATCATTCTAAACAGTATTCACAAAAATAGAGCGGCAGGCCAAGAGTAAAAAACGAAAAAGAAATCGATTCATCATCTTTGTAGTTAGGTCAAGAAAAACCCTTGATCTAATACAAGAATACAAGAAAGGCCGCCTCACAAATATTGATTAGTAGAATTTTTTATTTTATTCTTTTGCTTTTTTTTTTTATCTATATCTAATACTATCGACTACTATTACTTGTTACTAGACGATTAAGCAATTCCTTAAAAAAAGGAGGGCTTACAACAAAAAACAAAACCCTTGCGCAACTACGAAAAAAAGTCAATTTTTTGATTTCGCATCTAATTGACTTGCGGAAATATGATAATTTCTTCATGAATTATTATAAACCAACTCGTTGGATTCACGGGTTACCTGATCTTACGTTTCTAGGCCCAAACCAATAATAGAACCCCCTATATTATATATTCTATTTATTATATTCCAGGAATTTGAGGAATTTTCTATTGCATGATACGTGGTTATACATCAACAAGCAAGAAGAAGAAAGAAATTATCTAGCACTTCGTGTCGATATACTGTTTGAAATTGCGTTGCTGTGTCAGAAGAAGGATAGCTATACTGATTCGGTATACTCTAAAATACCTTTTTGTACAATATTGACGATCTCACAAAGATTTAGTTTCAGTGAATTTCCGTTTACTGATCCCATTTTTACGGAATCGATCCCCCCAAGAATATGTGGAGCTCAGCATGTCTGAAGCACAGGAGAACGTTCTTTTTGCTGATATTATTACCAGTATTCGATACTGGGTCATTCATAGTATTACTATACCTTCCCTATTCATCGCGGGTTGGTTATTCGTCAGCACAGGTTTAGCTTATGATGTGTTTAAAGCCCTCGTCCAAACGAGTATTTTACAGAGAGCCGACAAGGAATTCCATTAATAACTGGCCGTTTTGATTTTTTGGAACAACTCGATGAATTTAGTAGATCTTTTTAGAGGACCCAATGACCATAGATCGAACCTATCCAATTTTTACAGTGCGATGGTTGGCTGTTCACGGACTAGCTGTACCTACCGTTTCGTTTTTTTGGGGTCAATATCAGCAATGCAGTTCATCCAACGATAAACCTAATTCGAATTAATTATAGAGCTATGACACAATCAAACCCGAACGAACAAAATGTTGAATTGAATCGTACCAGCCTCTACTGGGGTTATTATCATTTTTGTACTTTGTGTTTTATTTTCCAATTATTTCTTCAATTAAGAAAAAAGAGTAGTAGAATATTAAATAATAGTAGGAATTCTCTTATCCCATTCGGAAGGATTGTATCTCATAATTATCTATGACTGTTTATGTCTTTAGCACGACCACTTGATGAAATGCGGAGGGAAGGGATAAATGGCCGATACTACTGGAAGGATTCCTCTTGGATAATAGGTACGGTAACGGTATTCCGTGATCGGTTTAATAGGTTTTTTTTATGGTTCATATTCTGATTGGGTTCGTCCTCTAATATGATCATGATCATAATATTTTGGTCGTATAAATGACAACAAATGGATCACTTTTTCCGATGATTTTTTGAAAAACGAACTCAATTAATTGATTCATAGCATCTGTTCTTCGATAGTATCTATCGAGACTTTCAAGGTTAGAAGAAAAAAAGGAATCACTTCAATTGATGACACAATATATATATTTAATATATATATTATTTCTTTTTTTTTTCTGTCGACCAGATATCAAGCAAACCCTTTCTAGATTAGCCTAATCTTACTCTATTTATTTTAGTATTTCATCAAAGTTTGAAATTCTTTTATAAGTTCATCGCCTTGATTCTATTTTATCAAAAAACAAAAAAAGGATTCTTTTTTTTTTTTGTTGTCCATTACTTTATATTCTTCTACTTATTTAGTTTAGACTTATTTTATACTTATTATATTATCCTTATTACTTATTCTATTATAAGTAAATTATAAGTAAATAAAAAAATAAAGGGTTCTGAAAAAATCTGGAAAAATCTAAACAAAGAATAGAAATCTTTGACGAACGGGTTCGTTATTATTTCGACACAAGAAAAGATATGTAAAATTCCTTTCTTGTGTCGAAGGCTAAGAAGACGAAGAATACTCCCGTAATTATTTGTTCCCCATTTATCCTTCCTTTCGATTCTCCGCTTACTTATCTTATGTTTAGTATCTAATCAAATTGAATTTAGAAAACAAAACCCATTTCTGTGACATTTAAATCTGAACCTATTCTGTGACATTTCAATCGACAATAGAATATAATTACACCTCTCCAATTTAATCCAACTTAGATTGAAAAAAAAAAAAAGGTAAAAACAAATAGTCTTCTTCAAAATATACATATTTTGAATGTGAAAAGTAATTCTAGAGAAAGAATAGAAACAGCAAAAAGACTTTTCATACTTTTTTTCATCATACCTAACCTAATTGCCAGGAAGAATTTGTTCTTTTACAAATTTGATGTTGATAAATCCACGGATCTAGAAATTCATTTCGACACTTGAACCTTTCAAACTGTTTCTTTTAAGAACCAAAAAGATTTGTGCAAAAACAATAGATGCCAAGAAGAACAAAAGGCCTTGGACGCGTAGTGGATCTTGAAGTACTATTTCTGCATCCCCTGACCAAATCCACCCACATTAGATTAATTGTTAATGGTTGATCGAGTTTGATAGATTCACCCTCTGAAACAAAGTTCTGGTCCTGGGGGAATAATATCAACCACTTGATGTCCATCCAATGCATCCGTTATGGTTATTTCATGTACCCTTTTTCTTTTCATGATTTTGCTTACTATACCTGTTGCCGTAGCATTATAAAACTGTATTGTTACTTTTGTTCCTGTCGGATAATCTGTCCCCTTCCCCTGTTTCAGTATATGGGATATTTTAAGAAAATGAACATCCTTATTACTAGCAGGGTCTGGGAAAGAATAGAAAGGTGATTTCACTATATTTTTGACCAGAACAGACCTATCACAAGAATATTTTTCTTAGTGGGCGGTAGTTCTGAAAAAGACAGATTGCCATCTTTTTTTTCATCATCGGGCGAATACGATCAGAGGGGCTAAATCAAACCCTCCGGTAAAATAAGAACAGCACCCGCATTCAAAGCCCTTTCTTACCATTAGCAAGAACTTGTTTCAGTTGCATATCATAAGGAATTCAACAACCGCAAATACAGTATCAGGAAGTACTGCTTGTGAACCTCAATATCCACGGTTTATTAGCAAAATGGCACCGGGCGTCATACAATACGCCCAGTTGCTTCGTGATTTTCATACCCTGCTGCGCAAAAATGGGATATGCATTTGAAATGGATGCCCTGGTTATTATATAGATCATGAGCGATACGGAATGGATCGAGTAATCTCCTTCTTTATCCAAGAAAAAGTATTTCTAGTTTGCATGGTCCAATCATTGATCCCGAAAATTTCTACAATAAAATTAGGTAGGTCACTAGTATAGTTCCCTATCCACGATTCTGCTATTTACTTTTACTGAAAACTGAAAAAAAAATTACTGAAATAGAGGAGTCTCCTGATGGGTAGAAAGAGTAAAGTAAGTACGACTTTGCATGCTTTGCTTATATAGAAAGTAAGGAAAGATTATACTTGAATACGTGAATCATTTTTCAGTCATTCATTGAATGATAAATAACTACAAGTGACGGAGATACACGATTTAAATAACGAAAGATCCAATATTTAAAAATTGTATCTAGAATGACTGGAAATGTAGAAACAAGACCAGATATAATTTGATCATTATGAGCAAATCCAAAATCTTTGTAGATATAGCCAATCATTAGTTCCCAACCGTGGGGCGAATGGAATCCGATACATAAATCTGTTAATAAAAGAATAGAAAAAGCTTTTATTGTGTCGCTTAAATTATATAGGAATTCTTGAACCCAAGAGTTAAGAATAAGAAGTTCTTCATTCCCAAAATAGAATAACCGCTTAGAATAACGAAACAGATTAGATTTGTCGAGAAGAAGCAAAATCGTATGGATACGATCCTCATTGTGCATCTTGATCAATTGGATCGTTTCTTTGTGGATTCCTATACGTAGTTTTTGTAGATGTGTTTCCGGTATTCTTTTATCATTTCGTCCAACAGAAAGAGTTCCTCTACTTCTATGAATTGTTCTAGAATACTTTTCTTGAATATCATTCAAAAGGTTTCGATTGCCTAGCATCCCACCAATTAGTAATCCAAGATTTCAGACTTTATTAAATGAGAGAGAGATCCACCAGGGCAAAAATACTATAGATGCAAGATATAGAAGGGGAGTGAATGCTTTTTTGCCATTTTTTCATCTGTGAATTGTTAATGAACCCACCTTCATTCGTTGACTTTATGTGATCTAATCTTTCTATCAAGCATGCCTTTCATTATATTATTTCATTATATTATAAGGTAGGGGCCCATGAATCTAGTCTCTGTTTTTTTGATTCAGTGCTTAGTCCTTGAATCTAAAAAAGAATACAGAAATAGAAAAAAAGAATCCATTTTGAATTGAATGTTCGAATGAAATATCTATATTATTGTTATATTGATATTGTTTCCAGATATCTCAATTGATCAAATTCGAAGCAATTGCCTCTTTTGATAACTGCCCGAAAGAACTGCTTCAAATAATAAAGATTGTTCTATTCAAATTTTGAGGCGAAGGAGCGCCTTGGCTATATTCTGTATCTAACGTATCAACTCAAAATATTGAAACTAAAAAGCGAAAATCCTTATTTCGAAATACGTGGACAAAAAAAACTTTTTTATGTTATGACTTTTCCGTATACGTCTGCTTTGGTTCGAATGGGCATTCTGAAGAAACTTCAGTTTAGTTCTGCTATAGAAAAAGAGGATTCTGGCTTGAGTTTTTTCTCCTAATGAGAAAGCATTTATTCTCTGCAATTCATTTCAAAAGACTTCAATCGGTACACGCAAAAATAGGCCAAATCAGCAGCTTTTTGCTCACCAGACGCGGAGTTAAATTCTCATCAGTACGAGTCAAGGGGGAATGGCCCCGGCCTCTGATTTCATATAAAGGAACGACGAGCATAAATACTACTAAGACTTCTATTCTGATGGACTGAATATCTTCATAAAAAATCGTAGAAAGATGCGACGATTTTTTCCAGGAAAACCTCCTAACAAAAATACATATTATTCTCTCTTGTCTATCGAATCGATCATAACCACTTCCTTACATTCCAAAAAAATCGTGCACCACAAATAGGAACTAATAAAGAGGCCTGCAATCCCATAGAAAGACATTACGATTCCTTGTGGAAAAAAAAATTTTGCTGAGACGGAAATAAAGATATCAAATTCCTACCAAGATAACTAGAAGTTCCAACTAATAAAACCCTAATGAACCAAAAAAGGATAAAGGCCCAGCAGAAATTGCTTTGTTTTTCGAGATCCCACTATTATTAGTTATAAGTATCTCAATTTAATAATTGTACTGTTATATTGTTAGTTAGAAATATATCTTATAATGATTATATTATAATTCGTATATTATACTAAATATATCTAAATACTAAGTACTTCTAAGCGAGTCTAGATATCTAATAAGTGCAAGGAATGTAGAGTTAAATAAAAGGACTTGCCCATCTTTCTAAATCAAATAAAATAGGAGTATGATAAGATAATCCACTTTCTTTACTATCTTACTTTATTCTTAATTTTCTTATTATTATATTGTTCTTGTCTTCTAATTTTAATAATTTAATAAATAAAAAGTTTATTATTTGATTCAATAGGAAAAACCGTGGAGCTGAACTAACTCACTCAGAACACCTTTTAAGGAAGGATTACGGTACGATTGGATATCGAATAAACCCTTTTATGGAATAAATATTCAGCCACCTGTGAACCTTCAGGTATTGTTTTATTCAATGTTTGCTCAATTACTCTTTTACCCGCAAATGCAATATAGGCAATGGGTTCAGCAATAATGATATCCCCAACATACCAAAATCTAAATATCACTCCAGTAGTAGGAGATGTAAGAATTGATACATAAAATAACTTTTATTTGATTGATAATCATATAAAGCGGAAGATATTTTTGCCATTTGCATCAAGCTCAAACTTCCTTCTTGCATTTGATTGATAATCTATAAAGCGAAGCACACACTAGAATAAGAGGTAAAAATTATTGGTAGCATATTCGATCAAACGGGTGATTTTCTCGCCTACTACGGATCCCATACTACCCCCAAACTGAAAATCCATAACCCCGATTGCTATAGGAATACCGTTTAGCTGACCCGCCCTGTTTGAATAGCCTCAGTTAATCCTGTCTTTCTTTGATAAAATCAATACGATCTTTATAAAGCTCTTCTTCAGACTGAAATTCAATGGGATCCAGAGAGATCATGTCTTCATCCATAGGACCCCAAGTGCCTGGATCAATCGAAAGTTCGATTCTATCTGAACTACTCATTTTCAAATGATATCCACATTGTTCACAAATATTCATTTTTGACTTAAAATTTTCTTATAATTTAATCCATAACAATTTTCACATTGAACCCACAAATGCTTGTATAGATCCAGATCATTAGAACTTTCTTTTTTAGAGTTAAATCATTACCATTTTCTCGAGTTATTATATCGAAATTCTTGCCTTCACTACTCTTTCCACCTTCGCTACAAATGTAATTATAAATATAACTATCGTTGGAATTGTCACTACCACTAAAAATGGAACTATCAATACAGATTTGAGAACGAAGATAAGAGTCAATACAACTATTAATGTGATTATTCCAACTATAGTTAGTATCATACAAAAAAATCATAGTGGGGATCGTCGCTTTTCGATCCATTATTAATATAACTAGAATTACGATAACTATAAAAAAAACTTTCTAGTTCACTCAAAAAAGAATGATCATTGTTAATCTCAAAAATTTGATTTTCACTATCAAAATATATGGAATAACTATCCTGATTACTATCCCTAATTAAAAAGGTGTCATCAGAAATGAAATTCCGAATGTCTTTGACGCCAACTAAATGATCAACCTTACTGTAATAACTAGAGCTGTCACTCCAATCATGAATGTTTTTATCCGTATCATTTCTAGCCGGGTCTTCGTTTACACTACTATTTTCAATAGGACCAAGGCTATCCATTGATTTACTTAGCCCACATCTGTATTCTAATTCCCCTAGACAAGATCAAATTGAACCATGATTTTTCCATAGAGCTTTCTTGCCTCTATTTACATGAAAGTACAATAGATGAATAGTCATTCGATGAAAAATCAACTGAATATTATTTCCTATCAGAATACTAGATACAAATCACTAGGGTTATTAACGAACAATGAGTGAATGTTGAAGGAAACGATTCTCTTTGAGAACCTGGAGTAGCAGTTCATTATATATGATAGAGCTCTTTTCTTTTCAATTAGAAATATCAATTTTCAATTCGAAATAGTGATTTCCCCATGTTGTGTAAAATTCGCACTGAAAAAAAATTGAAATAAAGAAATTTTTCTCCTATCAAGACCCTTTTCGTAAAATCTGTCTACTAATACAATACAATAAGTTTCTATTCCAACACGGAACCAAAAGGACAACATACAGGATGGGTAGAAGAAGCTGTGATGCTTGGCTCGATCCATGATCCGAAACCGTGGGATATAGGATAGAAAAGAATACACCAATCCTAAGGATCCATACACATACATAGGATTAATTATGGACCTAGGAGAAAATTTGAGTTGTGTTTAGTCTTTTATTTTTGTATTTAAGATTTTGTATATCTAGATAAAAATATATCTATCAAAATATAGACAATAGATAATAAGGTCGGCTCAACTTTTAGTAAAAGATTGGGCCGAGTTTAATTGCAATTCAACAAACTGACAGTAACTACTGGATTACAAAGTATCCATTGCTTTGAAGTCAATTTTTCTTTTATCCTTTTTTTTATTTATCTTTATTTATCTAAAGTATCCACTGGTTTGAATTCAAATTTGATCTCCTTCCATACTTCACAGCAGCTAGTTCAGACTCCATTTGCTAGCCTCGCGGATAATTTCATTACCCTGAGCGGCAAGGTCACGTCCTCATTACGAGCTTTTACACATGCTTCTAAAGCTACTCGATTCGCCACGGCACCGGTGCATTTCCCCAAGGTGTCCTAAAGTTCCTCCACCGAATTGTAGTACGGAATCATCTCCAAAGATCTCGGTCAAAGCAGGCATATGCCAAACGTGAATACCCCCGAAGCTACGGGCAGAACACCTGGTAGAGAAACCCAATCTTGAGTGAAATAAATACGGCTTGAATCTTTTTCAATAAAATCATCACGTAATAAATCAACAAAGCCCAAAGTTATTTCCCTTCTCCTTCAAGTTTACCTACTACTGTACCAGCGTGAATATGATCTCCACCAGACATACGTAAAGCTTTAGCTAGTACACGAAAGTGCATACCATGATTCTTCTGTCTATCAATAACTGCGTGCATTGCGCGATGGATGTGAAGAAGTAGACCGTTATCTCGGCAATAATGAGCCAAGGTAGTATTTGCAGTGAACCCACCTGTTAAGTAGTCATGCATTACGATAGAACTCCCACCTCTGGCACACGCGGCCCTTTTCATCATTTCTTCACATGTACCCGCAGTAGCATTCAAGTAATGCCCTTTGATTTCACCTGTTTCAGCCTGTGCTTTATAAATAGCTTCGGCACAAAATAAGAAACGGTCTCTCCAGCGCATAAATGGTTGGGAGTTCACATTCTCATCATCTTTGGTAAAATCAAGTCCGCCGCGTAGACATAAACTGCTCTACCGTAGTTCTTAGCGGATAACCCCAATTTAGGTTTAATAGTACATCCTAATAGGGGGCGACCATACTTGTTCAATTTATCTCTTTCAACCTGGATGCCATGAGGCGGGCCTTGAAAGTTTTAATATAAGCAGTAGGGATTCGCAGATCCTCTAGACGTAGAGCGCGCAGGGCTTTGAACCCAAATACATTACCCACAATGGAAGTAAACATGTTAGTAACAGAACCTTCTTCAAAAAGGTCTAAGGGGTAAGCTACATAACATATATATTGATCGTCTTCTCCAGGAACGGGATCAATGTGGTAGCATCGCCCTTTGTAACGATCAAGGCTGGTAAGCCCATCGGTCCACACGGTTGTCCATGTACCAGTAGAAGATTCAGCAGCTACCGCGGCCCCTGCTTCCTCAGGCGGAACTCCGGGTTGAGGAGTTACTCGGAAGGCTGCCAAGATATCAGTATCTTTGACTTCATATTGAGGAGTATAATAAGAAATCTTTCAAAAATTATCAACTAAACTAATCCGAAAGGTTCTTTATTAGACCATGGTATTTGATTCGCCAAATACATCATTATTCTATATTCTTTCATATGTATGGCGCAACCCGATCCGTGTTTTTCAAGTTTATAATTCTTTACTTTTTTTGAATGAAATGCAAATAAAATAAATGAAAATAAATGTAATAGAAATAAAATAATAAAATAAAAAAAATAATATTAAATATTAAATATTAATTAAATAAAATTTAAATAAAATATTAATTTAAATATTAATATAATATATTATAAATAAAATATAATAATTAGAATATATATTCTAATATATATATTAGAATATATAAATATATAATAGAATTAATTAGAAATAGAATTAATTAGAATTAATATTCTAATATCTAATAGAAATTAGAAAATTATATAATATAAACTCAATAATAAGAAATCAATAATAAAAAATAAGAAATTAAACTCACTACTACAAAATAATAAATTCACCCTTGACAGCTTGACAGTAATATATGTTGTATATGTAAATCCTAGATGTGAAAATAGGCGTAATTGTTCATGAAATGAAAAAAAAGGAATATAGATGGAAAAAGGTGGAGAGGTTGGACGTAAAAAAAAATCGATATGCTAAAATAAAATACGAAATGAGATAGAAAAATGCGATAGAAATAAGGAATCATAAATAGAGTTCGGGTTCGAATTCCATAGATAATATGGATGGTATTGCCTATAATGATAGACAAATGAAAGACTCTCTCAAAATTTTTATTTATCCACTTCCTATTTTGAAAATAGGTTGGTTGAACTTAAAAATTCCTTCATTGAATAAAGAAACAATCCAATTGAATTGCATTCAATTGGATGGTACCAACGAAATCGAGCGCTAACCCCCATTTCTTATTGAATTAACCGATCAATCTCCTGTCGAAGATTTATTTTGTATTAGATAATTTTCGAAAAAAAAAAATTGACATATTTCACTTTATTATATTATGAGACTAAATCCTACTACTTCTGTTCCTGGAGTTTCCACGCTTGAAAAAGAAAATCTGGGACGTATTTCTCAAATCATCGGTCCAGTACTGGATGTAGCCTTTCCCGGGCAAGATGCCTAATATTTACAATGCTTTAGTAGTTAAGGGTCGAGATACCGCCGGTCAACAAATTAATGTAACTTGTGAGGTACAGCAATTATTAGGAAATAATCGAGTTAGAGCTGTAGCTATGAGCGCTACAGATGGTCTAACGAGAGGAATGGAAGTGATTGACACGGGAGCGCCTCTAAGTGTTCCAGTCGGCGGAGCGACCCTAGGACGAATTTTTAACGTGCTTGGGGAGCCCGTTGATAATTTAGGTCCTGTAGATACTCGCACAACATCCCCTATTCATAAACCCGCGCCCGCTTTTATACAATTAGATACAAAATTATCTATTTTTGAAACAGGAATTAAAGTAGTCGATCTTTTAGCTCCTTATCGTCGTGGAGGAAAAATCGGACTATTTGGGGGGGCTGGGGTAGGTAAAACAGTACTTATTATGGAATTGATCAACAACATTGCGAAAGCTCATGGGGGGTATCCGTATTTGGCGGAGTAGGTGAACGGACTCGTGAAGGAAATGATCTTTACATGGAAATGAAAGAATCTGGAGTAATTAATGAACAAAATCTTGCGGAATCAAAAGTGGCTTTAGTCTACGGTCAGATGAATGAACCGCCAGGAGCTCGTATGAGAGTTGGGTTGACTGCCCTAACTATGGCAGAATATTTCCGAGATGTTAATGAACAAGACGTACTTCTATTTATAGACAATATCTTCCGCTTTGTCCAAGGGGATCCGAAGTATCTGCCTTATTGGGTAGAATGCCTTCCGCTGTGGGTTATCAACCCACCCTTAGTACCGAAATGGGTACTTTACAAGAAAGAATTACTTACCAAGGAGGGATCCATAACTTCTATTCAAGCAGTTTATGTACCTGCGGATGATTTGACCGACCCTGCCCCTGCCAACATTTGCGCATTTAGATGCTACCACCGTACTATCAAGAGGATTAGCTGCCAAAGGTATTTATCCCGCGGTAGATCCTTTAGACTCAACGTCAACTATGCTCCAACCTCGAATCGTTGGTGAGGAACATTATGAAACTGCGCAAAGGGTTACAAACCTTACAACGTTACAAAGAACTTCAGGACATTATAGCTATCCTTGGGTTGGACGAATTGTCCGAAGAGGATCGCTTAACCGTAGCAAGAGCGCGAAAAATTGAGCGTTTCTTATCACAACCCTTTTTCGTAGCGGAAGTATTTACTGGTTCCCCGGGGAAATACGTTGGCCTAGCAGAAACAATTAGAGGGTTTAAATTGATCCTTTCCGGAGAATTAGACGGTCTTCCTGAACAGGCCTTTTATTTGGTAGGTAACATCGATGAAGCTACTGCGAAGGCTACGAACTTAGAAATGGAGAGCAAATTGAAGAAATGACCTTAAATCTTTGCGTACTTACCCCTAATCGAATTGTTTGGGATTCAGAAGTGAAAGAAATCATTTTATCTACTAATAGCGGACAAATTGGCGTATTACCAAATCACGCGCCTATTGCCACAGCTGTAGATATAGGTATTTTGAGAATACGCCTTAACGACCAATGGTTAACGATGGCTCTGATGGGTGGTTTTGCTAGAATAGGCAACAATGAAATCACTATTTTAGTAAATGATGCGGAGAAGGGTAGTGACATTGATCCACAAGAGGCTCAGCAAGCTCTTGAAATAGCGGAAGCTAACTTGAGGAAAGCTGAAGGCAAGAGGCAAACAATTGAGGCAAATCTAGCTCTCAGACGGGCTAGGACACGAGTAGAGGCTATCAACGCGATTTCGTAACTAGTTGGTTAATCGAAAGAATTTCCGTATAAACAGAACTTTCGTTTATACATCCCATTTTGATTCTGCCGATTAAATAGAATCAAATACAATCAAAAGTGAAATCAGATTTTGATCTAACGAAAAATTTGAAAATTGAAAACGGAAATAGAATAGGATGAAAAAGATAGAAAATCAATAAAAGAAGGTGGGTAGAAAAACTTATTAGACACCGGGATCGACGGTATCTAATAAGTTCTACCTACTATTGGATTTGAACCAATGACTCCCGCCGTATGAAAGCAATACTCTAACCGCTGAGTTAAGTAGGTCATTTATTATCATAAGGAATCATAAAGAGAAAGAAAAGGGACCTATCACATCGATGGATTATAAATCCATATTACTTCTAAGCAATACCAATCAAAACCGACCAAAAAGGTATGATTATGCTGTTGGATCATCTAATATTCATCTTGACAAGAAATTATCTACATAATATGATAAACTATGTATCACAAATACAAGGGCTATAGCTCAGTTGGTAGAGCACCTCGTTTACACGCGCGCCAATGTTTTTCAGGGAAGTCTATCATGCAATCAAAAGAATTGATCCTTTTGAGAAATCAATGTCTTACTCCATTACTTTGAAAGAACAAAACAAGAGAACAATAGCCTGACAAATGGTTCGGTCCGATTCGGGTGCCGTTTAGTTTAGGCAGGATCCGAAGCGAACCCATCGTTGATTTGAGATATTGATAGGGTGAATACCCAGTCTATTCAATGCTAGGCATAATGAGTATAAGGACCTCAAAAATGCTCTTTTCGTCCTATGAATCTTAAGGTGTATGAAGTTTCATGTTTGATTTTTTAATCAGGATGATAGAGACTCCATTTAACTTAGGTTGATCTAGGCCAGAAGCAGACCTACGTCAAGATAACCCTTCCTTTCTTTGAAACACTTTTGGAGTGCTCCTGTATCAGTAATGAATCAGAGCACACGGAACCATCTTCTTTTTTTCTCTTAGAAAAAAATATATATTATATGGTAGACTAGCTGATCTTTCTATCAGTTAATGAAAGAGCCCAATGCAAAAAAATGCATGTTGGGTCTTTGAAATAGGCCGAATCATTTTGATAATAATCAGTTCGATCTGTTTTACCGAGAAGGTCTACGGTTCGAGTCCGTATAGCCCTATATTTTCTATTTTCTCTTTTATTAATTTTCAATATTCAGTAAATTAATAAAAATGAAAATAATATTCTTAAAACTAAAGCAAATTAAAACAATAAAGAATATCCAAATACAACTAAAAAATTTGTATAGTTTTTGCTAATTATTGTATTCTTTGTTGATTGGAACTGGTATCTTCCAGTTGCTTGGTTAAAATCATTCCCATATTTTACTGTCCGTAATCAAAGAGTTGGTGAGACTTCTTCCGGTATACCACCAAATTTGTGTGAATCCTTGGAGTCAAAATTATGACACGAATCCGGTAAAGGTAAAAAAAAAAAGAAAAAAAAAAAACCAACCTAATTCAACTCAACTCAAATCGAATCTAATATTGAGTCGCACGGATCTAAGAGCGCCTTAATTGTATGGATTTGTTGACACGATTGTATGGATTTGTTGACACGTCAGAGTTTGAAAAACAAAGAAAGATCTTTTCATAAACATAATTTCATACAGAATCTATTAAATATATATAAATTATAAATAATATATATAAATAATATAATATATAAATAATATATAGAAATATATATAGATATAAAATATAGATATAAAATAAAAAATTGAGATTTAGAATAAAATAAATAGAATAAATAAATAAATAGAATTTCCGAATTTGAATTTGAAGGCTTTTTTATTTCTAAAATTCTAATACATATTAGATATTAGTTAGATATTCGAATTCCTTTTATTCCTTTTATTTATAAAAATAATTTAGAAAAATCCGAAATCGAAATGAAGTGAAAACGAAAAAGTATTACTTGTTTTGGATTTGTATACTATATTACTATATAATAATAGTATATAATAATAGTATAAATATATATTTATACTATTACTATACAAATTAGTACTATATCGAAATTAAATCGAAAGAAATAGGTGTAATGTAAATAAAATAGGATTAATTCCAATCAATAAATCGTAAAACGCAACATGGAAACACAGCAAACAAACGAAACTAGACGATTCGATCAAACTGAATTGTTGTTTTGACTAAACAAATAGTTGTGGATGACTTCACAATGAATTCCAGGTCGAATCGACTAATCCGATCTATTTTTCACATTCATAGGAGCTCGTCTATGTTTCTGCTTTACGAATATGATATTTTCTGGGCATTTCTAATAATATCAAGTGCTATTCCTATTTTGGCATTTCTAATTTCTGGAGTTTTAGCCCCGATTAGAAAGGGTCCAGAAAAACTTTCTAGTTATGAATCGGGTATAGAACCAATGGGCGATGCTTGGTTACAATTTCGAATCCGTTATTATATGTTTGCTCTAGTTTTTGTTGTTTTTGATGTTGAAACGGTTTTTCTTTATCCATGGGCAATGAGTTTCGATGTATTGGGGGTACCCGTATTCATAGAAGCTTTCATTTTCGTGCTTATCCTAATTGTTGGTTCAGTTTATGCATGGCGAAAAGGAGCATTGGAATGGTCTTAGTTCCTGAATATTCAGATAATAAAAAGAAAGAAAAAAGTCAAAATAATAATAACATTGAGTATGAATTCCATCGAATTTCCCTTACTTGATCGAACAACCCAAAATTCAGCTATTTCAACTACATTAAATGATCTTTCAAATTGGTCAAGACTCTCCAGTTTATGGCCACTTCTTTATGGTACCAGTTGTTGCTTTATTGAATTTGCTTCATTAATAGGCTCACGATTCGACTTTGATCGTTATGGGCTGGTACCAAGATCGAGTCCTAGACAGGCGGACCTAATTTTAACAGCTGGAACAGTAACAATGAAAATGGCTCCCTCTTTAGTGAGATTATATGAACAAATGCCCGAACCTAAATATGTTATTGCTATGGGTGCGTGTACAATTACAGGGGGGATGTTCAGTACTGATTCTTATAGTACTGTTCGGGGGGTCGATAAGCTAATTCCTGTGGATGTCTATTTGCCGGGCTGTCCCCCTAAACCTGAGGCAGTTATAGATGCTATAACAAAACTTCGTAAGAAAATATCTCGCGAAATCTATGAAGATCGAATTAGATCTCAACAGGGGGATCGGTGTTTTACTACCAATCACAAGTTTTGTCTTGTACGCAGTACTCGTACTGGAAATTATAATCAAGGATTACTCTATCAACCACCATCTACTTCAGAGATTCCTCCTGAAACGTTTTTCAACTACAAGGGTTCACTATCTTCCCACGAATTAGTGAATTAGGTAGGATTTTTTTTTTACAGAAACAGAATAACAAACAACGAATTAATCTTCATAAATTCGATTTCATCGTAAATGTGAAATACTTATCTTATACAAATTACAAATAAAAAAGAAAAGTGCGGGAGAGATAAAAAAAGATGCAGGGTCGTTTGTCTGTTTGGCTAGTCAAACACGGGCTGGTTCATAGATCTTTGGGCTTTGATTACCAAGGAATAGAGACTTTACAAATAAAGCCCGAGGATTGGCATTCCATTGCTGTTATTTTATATGTATATGGTTACAATTATCTCCGTTCCCAATGTGCCTATGATGTAGCACCAGGCGGACTGTTAGCCAGTGTGTATCATCTTACGAGAATAGAGTATGGTGTAGATCAACCGGAGGAAGTATGTATAAAAGTATTTGCTCCAAGGAGTAACCCTAGAATTCCGTCTGTTTTCTGGGTTTGGAAAAGTGCGGATTTTCAAGAACGAGAATCTTATGACATGTTGGGAATCTCTTATGAGAATCATCCACGACTGAAACGTATCTTAATGCCCGAAAGTTGGATAGGGTGGCCTTTACGTAAGGATTATATTGCCCCCAATTTTTATGAAATACAAGACGCTCATTGAATGATAAGAAACAAAATTACAACTTCGAATATTCAAGGAATATTTGTACATTCTCTTCTAGCTCAAACAGAGGAATTGAGGTTTCATTCGTATTCTTATGGATAGGCTAGCTAATAAATAAAAAGAAATAAAAGACAAGACATCATTGAGATTCTCGATTTTTGAGGAGACTTTTTTATTGTATTTCGGACGAGCCGAGACAATAGAATGAACAACAAGGGTTCTGTACCGTGAACTTTGTATCGCGCACATCACTTAGATGAACTCTAGAGAGTCGCATAGAAGGGAATGAAGAAATGGAATATGAAAGAGAATACAAAGAAATAAATGAAAGGGAATCGAATTCTATTTTATTTGTACTGTAGCTGAGATGAGTCTTGGTTATTTCTAGCCTTGAACTCCTCTAGACCAGACTTTTGGTTGGGCCTTTCAACCAACTATTTTAATATTTTAATAAAAGAAACATCTTTTATTAAAAAATATAAAAAATATGTATGAAGTATTAACATTCTTTTTGAATGTGAGGAGCCACAGTGTGAACAAATAAAAAAGAAGAGGAAAGATAAGCAAATTTTTTCTTTTACTACATTATAATAGACACATTAGAATATACTCTTTGCTCATTTAAAAAAGATAAAATAAATACAAAATAGAAAAAATAAATAAAATAAATAAATAAAAAGAGGGTTTACTCCCAGATACTTAGCTAGATAAGTATGTATTATGTCGATCCATATCAATTAATTTGTAGAGTAGATACTCATACAAATGAATCATATGCCAGGAACCAGATTTGAACTGGTGACACGAGGATTTTCAGTCCTCTGCTCTACCAACTGAGCTATCCCGACCATTACCGACGCATTATCCTCATAATACTAGATGACTTGGGTCTATGTCAATTAAAAATGAAAACAAAAAAAAAACGAAAAAGTATTAAATGAAAAGTCTCGAACGGAAATTTCTTGGATCTTTAAAAGGAAGACTTTGTAAATTTCCATATGAGTAATCATATGGATTATGAATCATTCAAATAGGTATTCCTTGCTCAAGAGATTTGTACGTATATCATATATATATCACAATATATCACAAGACTTGTGATGTGATAAGAGAACAAAATTCTGCTAGGATACGCTTGTAAAATGGCAAAGAATAGGATGAACGAGAAACAGAAGGAACTTTGAACCCCTAACAAAAAAAAGGTAGGATAAAATAAATAGATAGCAAACGGACTTTTTGGGGTTGGGGATAGAGGGACTTGAACCCTCACGATTTTTAAAGTCGACGGATTTTCCTCTTACTATAAATTTCATTGTTGTCGGTATTGATATTGACATGTAGAACGGGACTCTATCTTTATTCTCGTCCGATTAATCAGTTTTTCAAAAGATTTATCAGACTATGGAGTGAATGATTTGATTAATGAATATTCTATTCGATTCTTTCTTCAACTTGGACAATTCTTTTTATTTTTCATATAAATAGATTTTGCATATAAAAAAAATACGGGTTCGGGTCGTCTTTTTTGAGATAGTTTTTCGTTAGTATACCTATTTTTTTTTATTATTTATAATTTATATAGGTATATCTTGCATCCTTTCTGGAATTTCGATATAAGGATTCCTTTACCAACAGTCAACCCCATTTGTTAGAATAGCTTCCATTGAGTCTCTGCACCTATCCTTTCCTTTTTTTATTATTATTATTCTCGCTTGCTGAACTTTTGTTTATGTTTATTTTCGTAAAATAATAGGATTTGGCTCAGGATTGCCCATTTTTCATTCCAGGGTTTCTCTGAATTTGAAAGTTATCACTTAGTAGGTTTCCATACCAAGGCTCAATCCAATTAAGTCCGTAGCGTCTACCAATTTCGCCATATCCCCCCTGTGTCTTGAGATTAGGATCTCATTAGGATGCCCCCCCTTCTCCCTCCTTTCCCCTTTCTTTCATTTGTTTATTTTCTTTCTTTTTATGCGATTTAGTAGATATAGATAGTGATTCTTATATCGAAGGGTCTTATTTTTATTTTTTTTGGTCCAATCAGAAAATATTTTATCATTTCTGTATTCGCAATTCAATATGGATGGGTATTCCATAACATATATATGCCACTCTTACTCTCAGTTTTCTCAGGCAATTTGGTGGAATACTCGAACGGTCGATTCTTTTTTCGTCTTAGCTTCCGCCTTTATGAATGAAAACAAAAGACAAATGAAAGGAGTCTCCCATTATGAATGATCTGGATTTCATTTCTATTTTTCGAATTCGAAGATAATTCGAATTTTTTAGTCTAAAAAAGTTTCATTCTAATTATCTCTATTTAGAACTCTAAACTAAATAGAATAATCAAATAGAATTAAATAATTTAAATAATTTTAAAATTGAAAGAAAATAGAATTATTATATTCTTAATTATTATATTCTATCAACATTAGATTGATAACATCCTTTTCGATTGGGTATGGCTTCGACTATTCCTCAAGCCCGCCAATTAGTTAACCATAGACATATTTTAGTTAATGGGCGTACAGTAGATATACCAAGTTATCGCTGCAAACCCCGAGATATTATTTCAGCGAGGGATGAACAAAAATCTAGAACTCTGATCCAAAATTATCTTGATTCATCCACCCATGAGGAATTACCAAAGCATTTGACCCTTCACACATTACAATATAAAGGATTAGTCAATCAAATAATAGATAGGAAATGGGTTGGTTTGAAAATAAATGAATTGCTTGTCGTAGAATATTATTCTCGTCAGACTTAAACCTAACTAAAATAACAAAACAAGGCTTCTGCCCCCTTTTCACCTGAGTTAAGGTTAAGAAGACAGGGTGATGGGTTTGATTCGGGTATTTTTTTCCTATTCATGTATGATAGATCCGTAGGGAGATTTTCATCCCCTGTCCGCTATTTTCAGTATTCCATATTAAAATAAAAAGGAATTGGGAATAGAGAATCTATCTAAAGGAATAGAGAATCTATCTAAAATCTATCTAAAGAAGGGTCTAATAGTATCTGTTCTTATTTGATTTGATACATTGTAGTCAGTGTAGTCAGTTACATTGGCGAATTAGGTGAAGGTGCGGAAAGAGAGGGATTCGAACCCTCGGTAAACAAAAGTCTACATAGCAGTTCCAATGTTACCTTGAACCACTCGGCCATCTCTCCTACATAATTATTATGGCCGATAACCCGAGCGAATAGCGAGTTATTCATATTAGATTGTTCGATAGGTACGAACAATATCAATTTAAACTAGAAAACCAGCTATAAAAATAGAAAACTTTTCATCACTTTTTTTATCACTTTTTCTTTAGCCTCCCGGCTCGAATAATTTTTTTTTTATGGAATGGGTCTGCTTTTATGTTATTTCGTACTGTACACTTCCTTTGTTTGTGAGATCATTTTATTTTCTCACCAGGGGTAATGAAAAGAGTTATAGAATGGATTGCTACCTATGCCTAGATCGCAGATAAATGGAAATTTTATTGATAAGACCTTTTCAATTGTAGCCAATATCTTATTACGAATAATTCCGACAACTTCAGGAGAAAAAGAGGCATTTACTTATTACAGAGATGGTGATTTGATTATTATATATATTAATATATATATATTTTTTTTTTTACTTATTTACTTTTTTATTTACTTTACCGCTCTCAGTCTTAGGAAAAAGACATATTATTCAGAATAGAAAAAAAGACCATTGAAAACAAAAAAGAAATCTACGCTTGTTGAAGGTGAAGTTTATAAATAAAGCAATTCCTTCTGTCGTGTATCCCGATTAATGCAACCTCAGATGCTTCAATTGTTGATTCGAGTATTGAGCGAAAGGTTACACCTATGGTATGGGTCTGTATTGTAGGTCAACCCTACTACACTAGTACCAATAGGCGGCATAGAGGAAGAAGCACTACACCTAGGAATCAACAACACGAAAACTTTGTTATTAATGATTCCCTTTCTTTATCGGGATCGGAACTAAGAGAAATGGTTGGGACAACAAACATCCATCTTGTTCGTACTTTGGATACCCATATAACCATCGAAGATTGTTGAAGTGACTAATTCCTGGAAATTAAGGAGCGTTGAGAACAAAGAAATTGTTGAAGTTTACTTTTTTATCTAATACGAACACGCTTGATGGTAAGAAAAGATCTTTTGCAAGAGGGTTGGCTAGAGATTTCTTGTAAAAACATTAGCCCTGCTCAGTTCATAATGACAATCTTTCGACCTTTTTTTAATTCCACGGATTATTCTCATTATGCACATAAAGGAGGAGCCGTATGAGGTGAAAATCTCATGTACGGTTTTGGAACGGAGAATTCTTTGAATCGAATGACGACCGTAACGGATGTCGGCTCAATCCGAAGGAAATTATGCGGAGGCCTTACAGAATTATTATGAAGCTATGCGACTAGAAATTGATCCCTATGATCGAAGTTATATACTCTATAACATAGGCCTTATCCACACAAGTAACGGAGAACATACAAAAGCGTTAGAATATTATTTTCGAGCACTAGAACGAAACCCGTTCTACCCCAAGCTTTTAATAATATGGCTGTGATCTGTCATTACGTGCGACTATCTCCACTATAGAAATAATAAAAGGAAAGAGCAAATACGCTAGTAAAATAAATACGCTTAAATACGCTAGTAAAGAAAATACTAGAAAAAAAATAGGCTTTCTACATATTGCATCGTCCAAAAAAAAACGATTTATCAGCTGTAATAAAAAAAAAAGAACTTCATAGAAGTCGAAATATGAAGAAATATATGCCTAGATACTTTATTCTATGGATAAAGATCTAATTGATAGAGGAAGCGCCGTAAAGATCAATTAGCGAGGTTTTGGGTCGATACAATAAACAAGAACTGCTTATTTATGTCATGATATGAGATAAAAATTAGGAATCAACTTATGTAATAGAGCCGACCCCCTAAGTTATTGAGCAGCGGTGTAGCATCAGATCCCAAAGACAGTAAGTCTTTTTTATGAGGAAGAAGTCTTTTTCAAGGATTCTATATAAATTTCTATATGATATGAAAACGAGATAGTTACCTTTCAGAAAAAAAAATCTAACGGACGATAGTCCTGAAACGCCTATGCTTTATTTTTTTTCTGAAGGTGGGAGAAAAGATAAAACTTTATTAATTTAATCAAAATTCAAGTTTGAAACTTATGGAATTAACCCCTTTGGTTAACCTGAGACAAATCGATAGATCTATGAGAAATCTTATTCATCTTATTCACTTGGATATAGGGTAGGGTAAAAAAAAAATGGGACACCAAAAGAATTGACTGCCGAGCCGTATGAGGTAGGAAACTCTCAACGGTTCTAAGGAAAGGAATTGAACCGCCTATTTCGACCGGGGAGAACAGGCCATTCGACAGGGGGATTCAGAAATAGCGGAGGCTTGGTCTGACTGCCGCTGAGTATTGAAACAGGCTATAGCGCTTACTCCTGGTAATTATATTGAAGCGCAGAATTGGTTAAAGATCACGAGGCGTTTCTGAATAAGAACAAGAGCTCTCTGTTTATTTATTATTTTAGATTAGAAATTGAATTAGAAATTGAAAATTCTATTACTATTAAATTATATTCTTATTCTATTTTCTATTTCTATTCAATTTTAATTTTTATTAAATATTAAATCCATTTAATTTAGTAATTAAATAATTTAATTAAATAAATTACCTTACCATTTAAATTATGAAATTGATTTTCTATTCAATTTGAATATTTATATTTAAATAGTAAAATTTAAATAGTAAAATATTCAAAAATATTAATTTAATTGTAATTTTAATTGTTTGTTTTTGTTGGACCCATCGGTCAAATAAAACGGATCATTTCTCTCTGGGAAAAAACCAATCAAAGAATTTCATTATATCCTTTCTAAAATCGTTCTATTTCGTCTGATATTTCGTTTCGTAAGGATAAGTAATCCACGGATATAGCAAAATAAAATATATATTTTCTGCTTCTATTAAAACTAATAAAAACCCCTCAAATGACTAAATATCGATACTGGAGTATCCCTTAGTAATGAATGCTCACGTGATTTGGGATAGAGTAATATTGTTTGTTCTATCTATGTAAGACAAAAAAAAAAACTCCATCTCGGAACTTCTAATTAAGATATGAATATACACACACACTGGT
>JAGYYJ010002089.1:0-10000 GCA_019671005.1 Hibiscus mutabilis | reverse complement strand
ACGAACTCTTCAATTCAAGGAAGAAGCGATCCCTTCTCTCGCTACTGGTTGATCCCCACCCAGATCTACCCCTCCCCCTCCATCAACTAATCTTATTCTTGGATCTTATTCTTGGATCTTGTTCGTGAGATTGATAAAAATCAATATTTTTATGTATTCTTCTAATTTCTATGTGTATTAAATTACTATAGTCTGATATATATTTCCTTTTTTTTTTTTTTTTATTTATTGTTTTTTTTTATTCATATTTCCTTCAGATGAATATAAAAAAAAAAAAAAAACTCCAGAGTCTATTTTTTCATTTCATTTCACGGGTCGAGAAAAATCCACTTCGAATCTTTTTCTAGTTACTTTTGTATATCAGAAAAAGAGAGAAGTTCCTATTTTTCAATCTAATACAATATTAAATTTAATAATAGGAGACTCAAAATGAAAGTCTCTTTTTCGCACTCACTCTCCATCACATTGTCAGAACAAAAGTGTCATATGTATCGATATGGAAATATTTGATATGTGAAGACATGATTTGATTTAGGTTTCTATCTAATAAATTCTATATATTCTATATATATAGATAGAAATGGATCTTGTGTGTGCTGGAATCAAGGAAAGATAAGATGTTGAAAAAGGCTCTTAGGTTGTAACTTGAAATAAACGTTTCTTTTATCTAGAAAGGAATAAAATATTAATTTATTCCTAGGAACAAGAAGATTGAATCGGAAATATCGACAGATTCTTGTGGAGTCCAAATAAACAAATAAATATGAAATAAAAAGAAATCCACTGTTCCAATTTCATCTCTATCGAATTTTAATATCAGAATAGTGGATATAGTCACGATTCAATGGGTTAGATCCACTTACTTTTTTTTTTTGTTGATTTCTAATCTTTACAATTTTTTACAATGGATTTGATTGGAATAATCTAATTCAAAATCAAAATCAAAATATATATTTGTTTTGTCGCTTCAAGAGACGACTTATTATTATTCATTATAATAAACAAATGTTCAAATGTTTCTTTTAGAATTACTCTACTTAGAACTCATTAGAATAATAACTTATTAGAGTTAAATTATAAATTATACAATTTCTAATTACTAATTAAATTATTATACATATACAGTTGGTTTTTTATTACCAATAAAAACAAAATCCCTATTCTTCGTTTCAATATGAATACTACTATTTCACTTTCACTGGAGTTTTATGAAAAAATAGTCAAAAGCCCCTTATCGGATTTGAACTGATGACTTACGCCTTACCATGGCGTTACTCTACCACTGAGTTAAAGGGCCGTTGATTCAATTACTGAATGAATCGGTAGACGGATAAGATCTATTTATATATAATAAGATCTATTTATATATATAAGTATATATGCGGTAGACTCATAGTGGCTAGTAGCTAGTAGCTCTCAGGATGATAATTCTAATTTACTTAACGTAGAGGGTAAAAGGGGTTTATTGATAGTGGATTTGATAAATATCAATGCAATGAATTGTTTCAAGGCCGATCATAATTGGCTTATCAGAACAGAACGAAATTCATTTATTTGATTTGATTAATAATTTATTTGATTTGATTAATACGACCTTTTGATTTGATTAATACGACCTTAGCAATTCGACATAGATAGATCTAATCTATTTTATCGAAAAAATGTGATGAAGAGATTTGCTTTGTCCACCGAACCCGCTTTTTAGAAAAAAAAAAACACACGTAATTTTCGATAACTTCTTGCCCCTCTTCCCAAAATTCCTGATTTACTTTTTTTACTAATTTACTGGCTTAGTGTGAGATAGAAATATGCCTGTCTCTGTCGTAATAATGAGTGAATCAATGAATGAAAGTGTAAAAATGAAGGTTAACTCCTTTTTTATGTTTTTTTTTGTTTATGTTTTTATGTTTATGTCACACCAATCACTTCCCGAAAGGATCTTATACTTTGTATTATTAATATAATCTAGTTTCTTTTATAATATCTATTTATATATATAGATTTAATTTATTGATTTTATTTCTTTAGAATAGAGTAGAATATTAAAATGAAAAATTTACTGATTTAGTCTAAATCATGAATCAAAAATGGAAAATCATAAAAGATGGAAAAAGCTGGATCTAGTCATTCCATTATATTGACAATTTAAAACTGCTCATACTATGAGCATAGTATGGTCGCGGTCAGGCAAATAGGCCCCCATCGTCTAGCGGTTTAGGACATCTCTTTCAAGGAGGCAGCGGGGGGATTCGACTTCCCTGGGGTAGGGTACTACGAAAGGAAGTTGATCATGGATTATCAATAAACCTAGAATTGATTCTTCCTGGGTCGATGCCCGAGCGGTTAATGGGGACGGACTGTAAATTCGTTGGCAATATGTCTACGCTGGTTCAAATCCAGCTCGGCCCAATAATTCGCTGATCCGCCATAACATAAAATGCCCATTTTTTTTTTTTTTCCAGAAAAGCCAAACAAAAAAAAAAAGGAAGAATAAAAAAAAAAAAATTTTCTGATATATCCATCCCTACCGCTATTTGTTTTTTATTTGTTCTATTTATTTAGTTGTTCCCATAAATTTAGTTGACCTTGATAACGCTCTAGATTCATATCAGGATCATTAAATAGAAAGTTTAATGATGAAAAGAAAGAGTAAAGTAAACAAAAAGACTCTTTTTTTTTTTTTTGAATTTTGAAATTGATTATTGATCGATTTATTTGGCAATAACGAAAGGATTACTAGTAACTAGTAATCCGCGTCGCTCTCACTTAAGTGCATACCCGTATGGATATCAATATATCACTCGCGCCTTTGTTTGTTACAACACGGCGATTCGAATCGAAAATCTAAAAAAAAATGGCTTGAATAAAATCATAAGACTATCTATGCTGTACGCTTTTTTTATTTCCTGGGATTGTAGTTCAATTGGTCAGAGCACTGCCCTGTCAAGGCGGAAGCTGCGGGTTCGAGCCCCGTCAGTCCCGACGGATACAATTAAAAAAATACATCAATCGATCCTCCCCGTTTTCTGTCAAAGGGGATAAAAATGATAGAATTTCATTCCCAACGATATCTTTTTTTTTTTTTTTTTTTTTTTTTTTTTTTTTTTGGGGTTTATTTGTAAACTATTTGTAAACGGTGAAAGTGGAAAAAAAGTAGTCAGATGATACATCAGATGATTGTACAAGGAAGACGGTAGATTATCGAAAAGAAAGAGTGGAAAAGAATATATAAATAAAGGAAAGGAATTCTTTTGATTGGACCAGAATCCATTTTTGTATTCGGTGTGGATAAAAGATCTTCCTATGTTATACTATTCAATTCTCGACGGTGAATCGATTTGATAGCTTAGATATTGTTATTCATGATATTGATCCGATTCGATGTCATTGAAATGTAAGTCATTGCATTGAATTTACAAGCGACAAATTTATCATCTCTATGGGATTAAATCCCGAGTTATTGCGAAGGAAAAAAAAAAATGAAATTATGGAAGTAAATATTCTCGCATTTATTGCTACAGCGCTGTTCATTCTAGTTCCTACCGCTTTTTACTTATAATATACGTAAAAACTGTCAAACTGTCAAGTGATTAATTTAAATGAAACTTGACTTTTTATCAAGGATTTAAGAAAAAAAAAATTCCAATTTCACGTCTTAAATAAAATGAATGGACTAGAATCAGCAGTATCCTATAAAACTCGATAGTATGGTAGAAAGATTCATATTTTTTTTTACCATACTATCTATATCTATTATTGTAATGTATAAAGATACAAGCTTAATATACTTAATATAGATGAATCCACAATATGTATCTTCATACATGTCGATATCAATTAAATATATGTACTGTACATAGTATCTCAATTTTATTTCTTCGCTTGATTTTATTTTAGTTGTGTTGATTTCAATCAATCTGAAATAATTGAAAGGCAAGTCTTACGATTTTCTAATTTTTCATTTCATGGATTTGATTCTTTTGATGGATACCGAGATTCCTATTGAAAATAAGAAAATAATCAGAAATGAAGGAAAAAATGGAATGGAATAGGCATATATTAATTAAAAAAAAAATACCCAAGTAATCTTTTTTTTTACCATTCCAAAGAAGTAATTCATTGAGCAGTTGACAGATGATCCAAAGAGTTCTATGGTAATTTTCTTCGTATTTCGTTTCGAAAAAAAGGGCATACCCTGCCGATTTAGAATTTGACTTCTTTTCTTTGATCCATGATATGAAATGAGTCAATAAAGCATGGCATAAATGAAATTCAAATAAAACAGGGGGTAAGTGTGCAATATGTGACTACACTAAGGCAAGATCTTATTAAAAAAAAGAACTACCTTTTTTCTCTTTGAACAGTAAAGAGGGAAGGAAATAAAAACAAGCAAATACAGAAAACAAAGGGGGGAGGCTCCTTGTCCCTCATTGTCCATTTATAACTCTGCTAAGAGCTGGTTCATCAAAATAGAAAATTTAGGAAGAATTCTTTTTTTTTTTATTAAATTGCCTATCATCCGGATCCCTTTACTTTCGAAATACGAACATGGGAATTATTGAAATGTTTGTTTGATTTTGATTGAAAGGGTGTTATTCGTCTATATTATTGATCTATATTATTCATAGAATACATTACTCCACTAGAATCCAAGAATTTTCGAAATGAAGACTAAATAGTTAAAAATAAAGGCTTTGCAAAACGATCTAGAAAACAATTGATACGGTTTGATTCTCAACCCAATTAGGAGTACCCCTAGAGCCCACTTCTTCCCCATACTACGAGTGAAAGGGAAAATGTAAAGACTACCATTAAAGCAGCCCAAGCAAGACTTACTATATCCATGTGTATTATGTCCCCCATCTCTATGAATATGAAACAAATATGAAGGAATTTTTCCATTATTGTTCACTAATAATAGTGGAATTACTGGCGCAGAGTCAAAAAGAACAGGGAATTCTGACACACCGCCGTTGATGAAACACTTCAATAAATCCGCTTAGAACAAGTTCTTATATGATTTCTAGTAAAATCGAGAACCATTAACCACAAGCAAAATACGCAGTAACACTTTTTTTGTAAGTATCAAAAAATGTTACTCACATGTATCAATAATAAGACTTATTCCTTCTTTTGGCGTCCTCATTAAGTAAAAAAAATTATCTATCCCAATCTAATATTAATTGGATGCCTGAACACTTAGAGACTTTCATCAGTCTGTCTACAAAGTATCTTCCAACCCTTCTACAATACAACCATTCATTAGTTAATTAGACACTCCTGTTATCCAATCTAATTCAAGACTCCCTAGTAGCCCCCTCGGGGGGTTCCCATATCAAGATTTACTGATTCCTTCCACTACTTTTTAGTTTTTCCTTGAATCCTGGACATTAGGAGACGTTAGATTTCGAGTTTTTTGTTGATCAGGCGACACCCGGATTTGAACTGGGGAATAAGGGATTTGCAGTCCCCGCCTTACTGCTCGGCCATGTCGCCAAAAAAGGCTACAAACAAAAAAAATGAGTGTATCCCTTTTTTTTTTTTTTAGATCGGATCCATGCCTTCAATTGGTTATAGTATCTCAAGACACACAATATCTAAAAACTTTCCCTTTCTTTTTCTATTGAAAAAAAAGAAATGTGGATTCTCAGTGAGAAAAGTAAAAATTCAGGACAAATAAATTGGAACCATTAACTATTAACTATTGACTGCAAATTTATGGACGATTCTTCTTCACTTGTCTTTTTTTTCTAATGGTATAAGAAAATAAAACTGGATACATAACTAATCAGTATTGATTTTTTTTTTCATAAAAAAAAACTTTTTCTGAATTTCAATTATATTATAATAATATAACAGCAATTATGCGTCTATGTAAACCCCAGAGCATAAGTTGTTATAGTTATCTAATGAATGAGGTATCTTATCTAGATAGATATGATGTTCATAGGGAATCAGCAAGAAATTATCGTGTTTCAATTTTTCATTGAATAGATTAAAAGAAAAAAATTGAATTTTTGATAGAGCACGCCATGTCTTGTCTCCACCAGAGCGCTATAATGGAAGAAAAGAAAGACATAGACATATATAAATAGAAATGCTATATCTGCACATGTTTAATAAATACAAGTCCTCTTTTTTAAATACGCACTTCAATCATATTCTAAATATTCTACTAAAAATAAAAAAACGAAAAAGTGGGTAAAAACATCTCTCTTCTCTGAATCATTTTTTGAACAATGGAGTCCATGAAAAAATTAAGCGCTAGAAAAAAATCAACTCTCTCCCTATATATATTTTATATATATTTTATGATTATTTTGTCTTTCATCTCAACGAACAGATCAAATCAGGAATTCTTTTCATTTTTCTGGTATTCAATCGGATTGAATATGTAATATCATAATAATGGTAGAAATTGAATTATTATTTTCTTTTATATTCTAGACAAAACTCCATACGGCTAAATGGCATTTATCAATTCTTTTTCTGTATCTGTTTGTTATAGTTATAAATATAAATTCAAATTTGAGTATAATTTTTCTTCTTCCGTTAATACGCATTTCATATTTCACACATTCCATATATATTATATGGAGTTAGATAAAATTTATATGGAGTTAGATAAAATTTCATGTGATTCAGTAAACAGAATAGAAATTCAATTCCATCATTATTAGATCGATTCGTATGATCGATGAAGAATGAGAAAAGAATGGGATTTTTTGATAAGGGAAATTCAAAATGCTCGGAGATGAAAATGGGGAAATGTCTACAATACCTGGGTTGAATCAGATACAATTTGAAGGATTTTGTGGGTTCATGGATCGGGGCTTAACAGAAGAACTTTATAAGTTTCCAAAAATTGAAGACACAGATCAAGAAATTGAATTTCAATTATTTGTGGAAACATATCAATTGGTGGAACCGTTGATAAAAGAAAGGGATGCTGTATATGAATCACTCACATATTCTTCTGAATTATATGTATCCGCAGGATTAATTTGGAAAACCAGTAAGGATATGCAAGAACAAACAATTTTTATTGGAAACATTCCTTTAATGAACTCCTCGAACTTCTATAGTAAATGGAATATACAGAATTGTGATCAATCAAATATTGCAAAGCCCCGGTATCTATTATCGATCAGAATTGGATCATAACGGAATTTCGGTCTATACTGGTACCATAATATCAGATTGGGGGGGGAGGTTAGAATTAGAGATTGATAGAAAAGCAAGGATATGGGCTCGTGTAAGTAGGAAACAGAAAATATCTATTCTAGTTCTATCATCAGCTATGGGTTTGAATCTAAGAGAAATTTAGAGAATGTTTGCTACCCTGAAATTTTCTTGTCTTTCCTGACCGATAAGGAAAAAAAAAAATTGGGTCAAAAGAAAATGCCATTTTGGAGTTTTATCAACAATTTTCTTGTGTAGGCGG
Organism: Hibiscus mutabilis; assembly: GCA_019671005.1. NCBI lineage: Eukaryota > Viridiplantae > Streptophyta > Magnoliopsida > Malvales > Malvaceae > Hibiscus > Hibiscus mutabilis. The sequence continues at coordinate 2,556 of JAGYYJ010002089.1, read as the reverse complement.
GGATCCGGTATTTTCTGAATCCTTGTGTAAGGAATTACAAAAGAAATTCTTTCAGCAAAGATGTGAATTAGGAAGGATTGGTCGACGAAATATGAACCAGAGATTGAATCTTAATATACCTCAGAACAATACATTTTTGTTACCGAGAGATATATTGGCAGCCGCGGATCATTTGATTGGAATGAAATTTGGAATGGGTACACTTGACGATATGAATCATTTGAAAATAAGCGTATTCGTTCTGTAGCGGATCTCTTACAAGACCAATTCGGATTGGCTATGGTTCGTTTAGAAAATATAGTTAGAGGAACTATATGCGGAGCAATTAGGCATAAATTGATACCGACTCTCAGAATTTGGTAACTTGACTCCATTAACAACCACTTATGAATCCTTTTCGGATTACACCCATTGTCTCAAGTTTTGGATCGAACAAATCCATTGACACAAATAGTTCATGGGAGAAAATTGAGTTATTTGGGCCCCGGAGGCTTGACCGGGCGAACTGCTAATTTTCGGATACGAGATATCCATCCTAGTCACTATGGACGCATTTGCCCAATTGACACGTCTGAAGGGATCAATGTTGGACTTATTGATCCTTAGCAATTCATGCCAGGATTGGTCATTGGGGGTCTCTAGAAAGTCCATTTTATAAAATCTTTGAGAGATCAAAAAAAGCACAGATGCTTTATTTATCCCCAAGTCGAGATGAATATTATATGGTAGCGGCAGGAAATTCTTTGGCCTTGAATCGGGGTATTCAGGAAGAACAGGTTGTTCCGGCTCGATACCGCCAAGAATTCCTGACTATTGCATGGGAACAGGTTCATCTTCGAAGTATTTTTCCTTTTCAATATTTTTCTATTGAGCTTCCTCATTCCTTTTATCGAGCATAATGACGCGAATCGGGCTTTAATGAGTTCTAATATGCAACGCCAAGTTCCGCTTTCGTTCCGAGAAGTGCATTGTTGAACTGGGTGGAAACGCCAAGTGGCTCTAGATTCAGGAGTTCCCGCCATAGCCGATCACGAGGGAAAGATCATTTCTACCGATACTGACAAGATTATTTTATCGGGCAATGGGGATGCTCTAGGCATTCCATTAGTTATGTATCAACGTTCCAACAAAATACTTGTATGCATCAAACTGCCCGGGCTCAGCGGGGTAAATGCATTAAAAGGGACAAATTTTAGCGGATGGTGCCGCTACGGTTGGTGGCGAACTCGCTTTGGGGCAAACGTACTAGTAGCTTATATGCCATGGGAAGGTTACAATTTTGAGGATGCGGTACTCATTAGCGAGCGTCTAGTATATGAAGATATTTATACTTTTTTCACATACGAAAATATGAAATTCAGACTCATGTGACAAGCCAAGGTCCTGAAAGAATCACTAACGAAATACCGCACCTAGAAGCCCATTTACTCCGCAATTTAGACAAAAATGGAATTGTGATGCTGGGATCTTGGGTGGAGACGGGCGATATTTTAGTAGGTAAATTAACGCCTCAGGTGGGGAAAGAATCATCGTATGCTCCAGAAGATAGATTATTACGGGCCATACTTGGGATTCAGGTATCCACTTCAAAGGAAACTTGTCTAAAATTACCTATAGGTGGGAGGGGTCGAGTCATCGATGTGAGATGGATCCAGAAAAAGGGGGTTCTAGTTATAATCTGAAACGATTCGTGTATATATTTCACAGAAACGCGAAATCAAAGTAGGCGATAAAGTGGAAGACATGGAAATAAAGGGATCATTTCAAAAAATTTTACCTAGACAGGATATGCCTTATTTGCAAGACGGAAGACCTGTTGATATGGTCTTCAACCCATTAGAGTACCTTCACGAATGAATGTAGGACAGATATTTGAATGCTCGCTTGGGTTAGCAGGAGTCTACTAGATAGACATTATCGAATAGCACCATTTGATGAGAGATATGAACAAGAGGCTTGAGAAAAAACTAGTGTTTTCCGAATTATATGAAGCCGGTAAGCAAACAGCAAATCCATGGGTATTTGAGCCCGAATATCCAGGAAAAAGCAGAATATTTGATGGAAGAACGGGGACCCTTTTGAACAACCTGTTATAATAGGAAAACCTTATATCTTGAAATTAATTCATCAAGTTGATGATAAAATACATGGGCGTTCCAGTGGACATTATGCACTTGTTACACAACAACCACTTAGAGGAAGGTCCAAGCAAGGGGGACAGCGGGTAGGAGAAATGGAGGTTTGGGCTCTAGAGGGATTTGGTGTTGCTCATATTTTACAAGAAATGCTTACTTATAAATCTGATCATATTAGAGCTCGCCAAGAAGTACTTGGTACTACGATCATTGGAGGAACAATACCTAAACCTGAAGATGCTCCAGAATCTTTTCGATTGCTCGTCCGAGAATTACGATCTTTGGCTCTGAACTGAATCATTTCCTGTATCTGAGAAGAACTTCCAGATTAATAGGAAGGAAGCTTAATCGGAATGAATCAGAATTTTTCTTCTATGATCGACCGATATAAACATCAACAACCCGAATTGATCAGTTTCTC
>JAGYYJ010001835.1:0-48425 GCA_019671005.1 Hibiscus mutabilis | reverse complement strand
CCACAAATTGTGGTTCTTTTTTAATATAAAGTAAAAAAGGAATCACATGAAAATACCTCATCAAATGGGTAAGAAGTGCATAAACAACTGAATCTGAAAACATGAAACATAAAGCCTACCCATCTGGTTAGATGTGCAAACCAAGTCCCTAAGCTAGAGAGATAGTTATGACTTACCTGGCTATTTTCATCATGTGTCTGATATTTGGCTAAGGACATTCTTCTCTCTTCCTGCAAGTATATAAATCAGAATCCTTTAACAACATTTTGCAATCATCATATAGAAAAGAGCAAATAAAACCCAATTAAAAAGAAGGAACTGACCATGGACATTGGCTCGTCATCCCAAACTAAATAAACCTCGTTTACTGCCGGCTGGATAGCAGGAGCTTTATTTGCGATAACAGGGGGTGGTCCAATAGATGGACCACCTGTATTTGGACCAGAGGCATAAGAATGAGAATTGACACCAGCTCCACCTATAAGCAAACAAATAAAAAAACATAAGTTACAAAAATATGAAGCAAGTTAACTTAAAATGAAGTAGAAGTAATACAGCAGGTAAGATGAAAAGGATTAAAAAATTATGTTTGCAAGATCTAACTTCTTAAAATATTTGAAAAAGGGATCTAGTCTACTGAACAAAGCAACACAAACTGTTGGGGGGGGGGGGGGACTGTGATGTTTTCAAAGCATGTAAAGCACTCGAGATAGGACCCTTAATTATAAGCACAGTACTCTGCACTCTTTCATCTGCATCTGTGGTAGAAGAAAACTTTCAATTCTATTTCTAATGAAATTATAAATGCATGGGAGTGACAGTGGTGGGCTACCTCACCTGCCATTGTTCAGTTGGGTCACAAATGACAACTAAATTATTAATTGATTAGAAAGGGTGCTTTAATTTTTTTTGAAGTCATCAACCCTATAAAGGACAGCAAACGCCAAAGCAATTTTGTTCATAAGATCTTATGGTTTTTGCCTAGTTTTATTCTCTCCACTTTATCACCAAGTTTCTCACTCTTGAACACTGAGTGCAAGTTTGTTTTATATTCACCTGTAGACAACTAACAATGTAGATGCAATTTTTGTGTCTAGTCATCGGGCCAGTCAAAATGGAATATTAGCAGGTTGATAGCTACCTGTCACAGAAGCACTACCACTTGAATGCACTTCGAATGAACTTTTTCCTTCTGCAACACTTGTTGGCAAAGAAGCAGAAAATGGTGAGCTCTGAGTAGGTACACTATTATTGACAACAGGGAACAAAGGTTGGGATACAGGAAGTGTGGGTATTGATGTTGGCAATCCAGGTGGAGCAATTTGTGAAGGTTGGAGAGGTGTTGTTGAAGGCACAGCCAAAGGAGGTCTCACACTTTGCACTGGAAATAATGGCTGCTGCACATATCCCATAGGTGCAGATGGAGGAACTGAAGCTGCAGGATGTTGCGGGAGCCAAGGTTGTGGACGAGGAGGCACTGTCCAGCCAACAGGAGGTACAGGCACTGAAGCATTATATCTGAGGCAAACAACAAATTAAATGGTCCGATTAACTACATTAACAACTTTTGAAGATGAAGAATATCCTTACAAATGCATACTGAAATGCTGCATGATTTAATATACACACATGACAGGAGCCACAATGAAAGCAATAATGACATAAAAAAAATCCAATTATTCTCAAATAACGTCAATTCTAAGTTTCAACAATTGTATTTCATAACCCAAAGGCTTAGCAATAAATGGAAGAGTTTGCTAGGACAAAAGCCTAAAGAGAACATACACTGCCCGCACTGCCCCTAAAGTTGATTGAGGAGGATATCCAACACCAAGTGGCCCTGGCATCAATCCTCCCACAAGCTGAGTAGATGGGATATCCAGTTTGGCCGCTTTTGATGGGGTCTCTTCTTCTGCAAGAAATTTTATTTTATGAATTAGGAAGACACAGTAGCAAATATTAAATCACAGTCAATATGCAACAGCATCAAACTTGATAGTTAAAATATCAATTACAATAATGAACACTCCAAGCACAAGTACATCTAGAAAATTTTGCAATAAAATAATAGTTCACATAAAGGAGAATTCATGAAAAATTCAGAAATTTGCAAACCACATTTTATACACATCACTTCTGCCTGCAAAGTGATTTACTTACTTTAGAGAAAAACTGAAAACCATATTTCCTTCTCTTAAACAAAAATATGTGGATCCATTCAACTTAAAAATGTTTCCTTGATTTGACTCAAATATGTTATTACAATAATATTTAAGAAAGGCACCTTCAAGCTGCCACTTGTTAATACTTGCTTAATCTTCCATAAGAAAAAAAAAATAAAAAGCAATGTTTTGATGCAAATACAAAATGTACTTTTAGTAAAAAATATATATTAAAATCAGAAAGAGTGATTTAGATAAATGCACATCCATCGTGTTTTACTTACTCATTCACAGATGCATTTTATTTACTACTTGCTTTTTCTGCATTAGAAATTTTGAAAAAGCAAGCGAAAAAGCAGAAAAACTCAAGTAGAAAATGATTATAAATGATACATCAATATGTGTACCTTCTTCTCCATAGTGAGCAGCTAGTACATCAGGCGGGATTCCTTGCATTCCGTATATCTCAATGTCAGTTGATTCTCTGCCAGGTTTTGCATTGGGAACCCTATAAAAGAATTACTGTTGTCAGTGTAATGCAAAGTTCACTGAAAGAAAAAAAATAGTAGGCTTCGACCTTTATTGATAGACAGCTTCTGGAACTGGAATTTATGGGTGTACTCTAGCAAACACTTAAGATTCAAACAGGAAGTAGAACTTCTTAGACAACTTTTAAGAAGTAAGATAATGCAATAATTTGAAAGAGGTTACTCACTTTCTTTATGTAATTTAAAATTATTTCAGAAACTACTACTTAATAATTAACTACTAAGTATCTATCTTTTTTTATCTTGTGCACAGAAAGTGCATGGAACACAACTTCTGGAGATCAATAAAGTTGGGGCAAAGAACTAATAGCTAAACTCAATAATTTAGGTTTCATTGTGTTGCCAATTCCCTTAATAGATTTATTCATCTAAAAGCAAAAGGTATTTGGGTAACATTTGGCCATGAAACAATTTCTTGTAGTTAAAAAGAAATCAGGACGTGCTATTTGCTACAGCCAAGTAGAAAAATCTGAAAATGCAAATGCCAAAGTACAAAAACTCAACCCTCGACAATTTTCGCTTTCACGATATAAATCTATTGCAACAAAAAAAAATACTATTGGATAAAAAAGCAAAACAATATCCCAAAAATTAAATGAGAAAAAAATTATTTGTGAACCCATAAAAACCCCTAAAATTTAGAGCGGAGAATAAGAAAATGAAAGTAAATAGAATAACGAAGCAATCGGAAAAGGTATGGGAATATGGAACGGAGATACTTGGTGACGGACTCCTTGTGAACCTGGAGAACATGGATGGCCATTCCACCGGCGGCGGAAAGCTTCTTGTGACAGACATGGCACTTGAAGTGTTTGGCCTTCTGGTGCTGCACCAGGACCTTCTCGTCGTCGAATTCTCTATCGCAATAGTAACACCATACCTTGGACGGAACTCTTTTCTTCTTCTTCCCCATTTAGGTTAGGGTTTTCTATGATCTGCGATTTCTCTTTAATTTATTAATTCCTTCCTCTCTTTTTTTTTCTTTTTCTTTTCAACGGATGCGTTGGGTTTATGTCTTATATATATGTATATAAGTGCGGGTGGGTTTGATTTTATTTCATTTATTTGATTGTTTTCTTATATTATATAAATATTATATTGAATAAATTATACAAGTCATCATTAAATTTTATTCAACTTATTTTGATTATTAAAGTTTTAACATGTTTAATTTGCTCATTTTAAGTTTAGATATTAAATATTTTTTGTCATTTTTTCGTTAATATTTTGATGGCGTTATGATATAGACGGCGTCCACCATTGACTGTCATCGAACAGTTCGGTCTTAAATTTATAGTCGTTTTATCTAGGCCTCTTGTGTCTGAATCTGACCTCTATTTCATCGAAAAGTATCTCGAAGTCTACAAACCGAGTAAAATTTTTTCGATTTTCCTCTCGTTAATCTCTCTCTTACGCCGTCGAATGAAGTCCGTTTTCTCAATATAATGTTTCTTTTCTGCTTATAAAATTTTTCACCATTCGAATTTTAAAAAAGTTCATATGTTCGCTGATAAATAGGCATCGTCAAAAAATTAATAAAAAAATTACTAAAAATGTTTAATGTCTAAATTTTAGAGAATTAATTAATCGTTTAAAAATTTTAATAACCAAAATAGGTCAAAAGTAAAATTCAATAGTAATTTACGTGATTTACCCTATTATATAATTGCCTCGAAAATTTAGGGTCGATTTAGAACATAAAACGAAACTCAAATATTAGAAAAGTTATACAACTTGACCAAAAAACGAAAGCAGGAAAATAATATAGAACGAAACCCAAGTCTGAAACACGTTAAAGAAACATGAAAATAAAGGGGAGAATAAAATTTCAAAAAAAAAGGAAAAGATGAGGGGATTTACAGGGACGACAAACATAATAGAAAAACTGAAATGAGAAAAGAAAAATTATTTGCATGTGACTTGAGATGTTGAGAAAATTATTGTGTTGTACGTATTCTATGCGAGGTTTATATATGTTGTTATTTTGAGTTGTTTATTTGAGTCTTCGAACCACACTTAGTTCACTCCTCTCTCTTTTTTTCTCTTAAATATATTTTTAAATAACATAATCAGTTTGGCAACGAACGATTGTAATTTTGAGTTTTTAACTTAAACTCTAAATCACAGTTCTTAAATTCTACATTTTAAATTGAATTTTTAAACCTTAAAAATAAAATATTGGTAAAAAAATTTATTTTTACCGTCCTTGTATATAATAATTACACTATTAATTATAGGAAAACATTTACAATGTATGCATTTCACTCTTCTAATTTATATACAAAATAAGAATTCAGATACAAAATGAAAAAAAAAAAAAGAAAACTTAACATCAAGATTGAAAAGACACAGTTTGGAAAATAAAAAGAATGGAATTATAATGAGGTGAATAAATACGCCAAAAAACGCAATATACAAATACCCTTTTATCTTTTATTTTATACCTATCAACACTTTCTCATCACTCTTCCATATATCGTCTAATATTTCCAAAGATTCAAAATAGAAACAATATTTATTGAAGAAGAAGATAGTCTATTTACATTTACACCCTGCAAATTTTTCAATGTTGCAATTACATTACATGTGAGACTCAAGAAATGCAAGCACAGCTAAACCGGCCACCCAAACATCATCGTCCAATACATGCTCCTCCGGGGAGTGGCTTATGCCTCCCCGACAGCGGACAAATAGCATTCCAACCTGTTCCAAAATCATGGCTGCCGTTACTGTTTGACCACTAATTTGATGCCATACACGTTGTTAGTTAAAAAAGGAAAACAGACATGAACCTTGGTTAAATGAGATATGGCCATTGCATCATGTCCTGCTCCGCTCATTATCACCGGAACCTCTTCCTGAATCTCCCCTGTCATTCTGTGGACAGCGGTGTAAGCTGCAGATCGTAGCCGTGTACTCAGTTCTTGATCGCAAATGACTGCATTCGCATCATGCTGAAATGATCCGCAACAGACAAAGTTTATCAACTTTTTGTTATGCAAATGCCTAAGAAATGTTAAGAAAGCATCCTACCTTCCGTTCGATGATGCAAGATACAGAACGTCGATCACATATTTTATAAATCTGATTAGATAATTCATAAACAACAGCCTCACGTCCGACATCATCAATTGCACGTAAATCCACAGTGAATGTTACCTGCATTAGAGTTAATATTTACTGCTTATGAGCACTCCTGTTTAGGCTGACAATGAGATTTGTTCACGGAATAATTTCTTGCCTGGCCTGGAATGACATTACTTGCACTTGGCCAGGTCGAGATCTCTCCAACAGTACAGACAAGAGAAGTGGACAACGATTCCAAGGTATATTCATTGCAGTTACCACCATCCAATAAGAACTCTCGTGGACGTTTACACAGACTTTCTAGCAAAACAATCAATTCAGCAGCGGCAGCCATAGGATCCCTACGCATTGACATAGGTACTGTTCCTGCATGTCCTTGTGAACCTCTCACCGTAACCTTCAAAAGTAAGAGAAAAAGGCGCTGAATCCAATACACTGAAAAGTATTCTACTCTCATATATCCAAGTTGAAGCTTTTGGTTGCAAATAGAATACAAGCTACCATAAATCCTAAAATGAAAGGACTAAAACCATATCTATAAAAAAAATAAGCAAAGTATTACATGTCTTTTCTATTTAGTACTTTTCAACCTTATGGTGTTTCAAACTTGATTTAAGTACTTGTACAAATTCCATGTACATTTTTAATGCATTGCACTAAATTGAGCCATCAATGTTCATATAAAATATTTGAGGGTAGGTAGTAGGTACCTAAAAAAGCAAAGTATTGCATAGGGTTTGTATATTTCTTTGTACTCCAAGGTAGTAAAAAGGATCATATATTGGATGTGTCCTGAGAAGTTCATGTATCTATTTTGAAAAGATAATATTTACCTTCAATCGTGTCTGTCCAGCTATGCCTTTAACTACAGCAAGAGGAAAACCAATCCATTCTAATACAGGTCCTTGTTCAATGTGAAGCTGCAGAAATGAATCAAAAGTATTCCAAATCCAAAACTAAGTTGTTTGCTGAATATCCCAAGATATCCTCAAAATAATGCAGAGCAGGCGAACATACCTCAACATAACCCCAAATCGATGCAGGATCATACTTCAACTCCAACAGGCTTTCCTCTGTAATTTCTATGGAGTTCCCCGTAAGAACATCTTGCACTGTCACACCACTAAACAAGGATTATGTGTAAAGATACTGATTGTCAACAGTGCAATAAGTAGACAAGAAAGGGGTGTTACTTAAGGCAACCTCTTATCGGATATATTCAATGCTGTAACAGGTAAAACTCCAGCTACAGCAGCACTGCCTAGAAAGGTAGATTGAAATCTCACTCCTTCCTCATCACTAAATGCAATGACCTGCAAGTTTCAAGAATATAATAAAACAATATAAGGAACAAGATTATTCTCAATATCACTCACTTTAAAACATGTCCAGTCGAGAACTATCTTTTCTACAGAAAAAAAAAAAAGGTAGCCAAAACGTATTGGAAAAAAAAAAAAAAAATCTGAACCACAGCTTGGCTATATTATAACATTAGAAGATGTCAATAACTTGCCTCAACTGGCCATTTTAGTTCTCCCAACTTGCCATTGCTTTTCAAAACTTTTAATGCTGATATAGCAGAAATTATACCTAATGACCCATCAAATATCCCAGCGTCAACAACAGTATCCTATTTTCCCAAGAAGATGTCAACTATCAGTATGAAAGTGCCATTCATATTCTTGATTGCATGTTTTATCATGAAAATCAGCAAAAATTGGAAAATGAAAGGCGTCACCATATGAGAGCCAATTAGCAGAGCTTGAGCACTTGTGTTCATTCCCTCGACTCGACCATGTAAATTGCCCATCGAATCCACCCACCTGGAAATCAACATAACTATTAGTGAAGAGCTTCAGAGACCTTAATCAGGAGTTAGCAAAAGGTAGAAAGCTAACGTTCTCAAACCAGCATCCTCCATCCATTCATGAATAAGAATTCCTGCCCTCACAGATGCCGGGCTCATAAATGTTCTCTCAAGATAGCCATCAGCATCACTCACCTATAAAACAAGGCAAACGGCATTCATCAACATTGTTTCCTATTAACTTAAGGCAATTTATCAAAATTAAAGACTAATTTAACAAACATTGCATGCTGGTATAAACAAAGTCAAATAACTAACTTGCTGTAATCTTATTGAAATAACTTTCTCTGCATTCTGTCTATAGCCGGTTTATGGATGTCAAATATAATAACAACTTCTGGGTCAGAGGAAACCCAAGTAAAGTCGCTGCGTTTTACTTCTTTTCAGATTCTTGTAATATGATAAAAACAAGAAAAATACATCATGATCAAGACTTTTGACTGTTTCAGCTTTGCCCATTTCGCATGTTTCTGCCTATCCACCTATATTTAAATCACTTTCGATCATGCAATATAAATTTCAAACATTAAATCAATGCATGAAAACAGGTAAGAAAAGAGAAAATTAATAATAATAAAAAAAAGTACCTTTCCAAGGTCATTAAGCCTTGCAACGGCCTCTTCCCTTAATATTTCTGAATGCAAAGATCTTGTTTTGCCTTGTTTTTCTTCAATAACCAAATAGTAAGAGAATAACCATTAGTCGCAAACAAAATAAAATATATATATATAACACTTTTAAGTAGTAGGCAGCTAGCTATTTTTACAGAGTCTAAAATGGAAGAAATGTTATTCTTCTTTCTTATTGCTGGTCTTACACAGGGCAAAGATAGAAAGGAAAGCAAAATTCAAAGCTCTGATTTCTCATCTATCTTTACATTCATCCGATACAAAAATTCCATTTTTAAAAAAAAGAAAGAAAGAGAGCAGATAAAGGGCTTAACTTGTCGATCAAACTGTAAATTAACAAACAGAGAGCAGAGCAATATTTATAGAAGGGAAAACAAAAGAAATGAAAATACCAGCAGTTGCAGTTCCAGGATAAAGATGAGAAGAAGAAAGGGTTGATGATAGCAAAAGGAGGAAGAGAGAAAAGGGAATATAGGAATGGGGAACTCCGGCGGCCGTCATGTCTGCCGCTGTGAAATTGGAGAACCAAAAAGAGAAAGAATGAAGGGCCACGGAACCAGAGATAAAAATTGGTTCACGCTTCTCTTCTCGATTCTCATCTGCTAAGCCTTAAATAAATAAATAAATAAAAAAATGCAGTCAGCACGCAGCACCCAGTATGGTGGGGGCCCAGGAATCTGGTGGGATTGTAATGACGTGGACTGATCTGAGGGCGAAATGCGATCACCAAAGGTAAGCTAACCTAAAAGCAGTGGCGCAGCGGCAGCATCAGCTGATGAGTTCAAGTCACGTGTGCCTTTTTCAGAATTGGCAATTGCCAACTGGCCGGTGGGTCGGAACCCCGGGTCAAATCTACTCTACTCTAATATTAAAAAGATTGTTTTTATGTATTTCACGTAAATTTAAAAACATTAATAAATATCTTTAAAATATATTTTAAGATGCATGTAATATTTTTTTTGCAAAAAGATACGGGGTATTGGGGTAGGTATATTGTACTGCAGGTTAAAATGCGATTAATATAGGACGTGACTATTTTATTTTTTACTCGGTTACCAACTTAAAATATTATATATATTGGTAATAATTTCAGTTGCAACATATATTATTATAATTTTAGATAATATTTTAGGTTTAGGTTTTTAAACTAAAATGTTATATATATATAACATTTTAGGTTCAAACTTAAATTGATAATATTTTAGGTTGCGACTTAAATTGTTATGATTTTGTATAACATTTTAGGTTGAAACTTAAAATTTTACTAAATTGTTATGATTTTAGGTCATATTTGAGGTTTAGGTTTCAAAACTAAAATGTTATATGTATTGATAACATTTTAAGTTAAAAACCTAAATTGGTAACATTTTAGGTTGCAACTTAAATTGTTATGATTTTTTATAACATTTTAAGTTAAAACTTAAAATTTTACTCACTTCAACCTAAATTGTTATATGAGATTTGATCGTCCAAAAATGAAAATATTTCACGACAAGTATCGAAACTTTGTTCTAAGTTTTACCGAAAATTAAGAATTCTAGCTTAAAAGCAATATTACAATTTTCATCAATTATCAAATTATGGGTTTGAATTGTTAAAATCAACTTTAGATTACTCGTATACTCTAAGAAATCTTCATTACCTAATACAAAATCTTAATTTTAGGTCGGAATTAACAAAATCACCATTAAAAGTTAAAAAACTTGAACATAAGCTATTTTTTCATCAATTGCCTAATTCCGAATTTAATTTGTTAAAATCAAATTTAGATTACTCATATACTCTAAGAAATTTACATTACTCAATAGAAAATCTTAGCTTTAGTTCAGAATTAACAAAATCACCATCAAAAAGTTAAAGAACTTGAAAATAAGTTATTTCTTCAAATATCTATTTTTGGGTTTAATTTGTTAAAATCAAGTTTAGATTACTCATATACTCTAAGAAATTTTCATTACTCAGTAGAAAATGTTAGCTTTAGTTCGGAATTAACAAAATCATCATTAGAGGGTTAAAGAACTTAAAACTAGGCTAGACTCCGACCTAAATATTAGGTATTATTTTAGGTTGCAACCGGAAGTTTCAAAACTTACAAAAAATTTGTCATTCCAACATAAAATGTTATACGTATTGGTTACATTTTAGGTTTCACGTCAAATATCAAAATTTGGTCGGAAGTTCCGAAATTCATAAAAAAATTGTGTCATTCCAACTTAAAATGTTATGCATACTGGTTCTATTTTAAGTTTCACGACAAGTATCGAAACTTAGTCGGAAGTTTCGAAACTTACAAGAATTAGCATTCCAACCTAAAATATTATACATATTGGTTTGGTTACATTTAGGTTGGTGGGTACATATTATCAGTGTGCCGTCTCTGGGCATGGGCAGGAGGGGTGCCCGCCCAGGGCCCCATTTTTTATAATATTCGATTTTAAAATTTAATTTTTAATATTTATTATTAGGGGTGTACTCTTAAAATTTATTTATTTAACACTTATTATTGGGACTCAATTTTTTCCAACATTTGTTATTAAGGGTCTACTCTTAAAATTTAATTTTTCTCAATATTTGTTATAAGGGGTCTAATTTTTTAATAATTATTATTAATGGCCTATTTTTTCCCAATATTTATTATTAGTAACATATTCTTAACTTTTTTAATACTTGTTAATAGACCATGTTTTTTCCAATACTTATAATTTGGGGCCCAATTCCCCACATTTGTTATTAGGGACATTTTCTTAAAATTTATTTTTTTAATATTTGTTATTAGGGATCCAATAGGTACATGATTTTTTCTCAACATTTGTTATTAAGAACATACTCTTAAAATTTAATTTTTTTTCTTCTAATATTTGTTATTAGAAACTTGTTTTTTTTCTTCTTCTGATACTTGTTATTAGGGGCCTACTTTTAATTTTTTTAATATTTATTATTAGGGACCTATTTTTTTCTAATACTTGTTTTTAGGGGCCTACTTTTAAAATTCATTTTTAATATTTATTATCAGGGGTCTAATTTTTTAGTTCGCCCTTAGGCCACTAAAATATCAGAAACGGCTCTGCATATTATAGTAAGTTTTGATACTTGTTAGTAAGTTTCTAAACCTACCATGCCAACTTAAAATGTTATATTTTTTGGTAATATTTAGGTTGGTGGGTAATATTTTAAGTTCCGTGTTTTTTTAATTTTAGGTTGCAACCGAAAATGTTACATATTATGGTAAGTTTCTATACTTGTTAGTAAGTTTTGAAACTTACCATGTCAACTTAAAATGTTTTATCTTTTTGTAACATTTAGGTTGTTGGGTAATATTTTAACATACACTTCCGATTACACACTTTTTTTCTTGATTTAACGGTTGAAATTAAATTTTTAAAGAAAATGCTCATCCAACGATTGCAAGAACCTGTCATTTATTAGTCGTATACTAATTTTCCGTTCTTTAAACTCCCCCGGAGAATTGGGTGCATGCAAAACTACGCTAGTTTTATTAAAATATGAAAAGTTCAAAAATATAAAGAGAGTTTACGATTGAGGTAAACAAATTTGATCTGAATATATTATTAAAAATATGAATACTAATGTATCACCATACAAAGAAAATGTAAAAACTCTAACTCAAAGGCTATAAACAAAATTAATACAAACATCATCAGAGGTAAACGATGAAAGGTAAAAACCAACAACAAACAACATTACCAAATGCATATTACAATAAAAAAGACACATTAACAACACGGTTATTAATACAACTCAATCGCGAACAAGAGTGACGATTGTGAGCTCGTATCCAAACCTAATCCGGGGGTCTAAAATAGGGAGATAAACAAGATAATCAAAAGAGTGCCATTTTAAGCATTCGTAACTGCGTCAAATCCGATACTAACAAAAAAATCAAATAAAAAAATCGGTCAAACGATCGATTAAGAGAAGAAAAGCGTGACAAAAAGAATAAGAAAATTCCCATTAACACCAAAATTAACATCACCGTCAGCCACGTAAATATTACAAAGCTACCATTTAAACGTGCAATAAAGACGTTTTAAAATGCCTAATCCAAGAGTTAACGTGGATATGATATATTCTATACTACCTCACACCATTGACCTATTGTATCGTAATTGAGGGTTGTTAGGTCTGTGTCTAAGATTTTAGTGGTCGAGGGTGAATTTAAAAGTTATTTATTAATAATAAGTATTGGAAAAAATAGAATACTAATAATATATATATAAATTAATCTCATAATAATAAGTATTGAGAAAAAATAGACTCTTAATAACAAGTATTGAGAGAAAATTAGACGTTTAATAATAAATATTATAAAAAATTGTGTCTCTATTACTAAGTATTAGAAAAAAATTAATATCTAATAATAAGTATTAAAAATAAACATTTAATAGTAAATATTAAAAAATCAATTTTAAAAATATGTTCTTAATAACAAATATTAAAAAAATTAAATACTAACAACAAATATTTAAAAAAAAAATAGACCTCGGAGTTATCTCCCCATACTCAAGGACGACATTATTTTTTTAATAGGCAAAGACGACATCAACAGTAGGGGTTTTAGTATGTTTACAGAGAATGCAATAAATTGACGAATGGTTTAATGAAATTAATTTAGACTGTCTTTTGGATCATATATGTTTCATCATTAATCTGATATAATTGCGTCAATAGTGCATGAATATTGCTCATTTCTCTTATATTAAAATAAATAAATAAAATATTTATCATTATTCTATGAGTGCGTGAAAATATATTAACATTTTTATTGTATTAAATAATGATTCATAAATTAATGTGTCGGGTAAAGTTCATCTCTAATTAAAAATTGGGGTAAAGTTAAAAAAATACTGACATTAGACTCTCTCTACTCACTGTTTATTCACATAATAGAAAGTATAAACAACTATGTTTATTTCTTCTTTTTCCACTCTAGAGTTATAGATATGGCTCACTACGATATCTATGGTCTTTATTTATTAAAACTCAATTAATTTTTTTTTCTATGTTACTAATACATTTATAATTAATTTTTATGTGATCGCACACTCCCTATTTACATGACATATAAAGGTGAAACTTCATATTTAGAAAAAATAACATGAAAAAATATGTGACTGATTTTTAGTGAACGAGACCAGAGACGAACGCATGACTTTAAGTTAAGGGGACGAACTTATAAAAATTTATGAGGACGATAATAGATTTTTAATAAAAAACGCATAGAAAAAATTTAAAAAAATTCTAAATCGTATAAGAATTTTTAATTTTTACGAGGACGACCGCCCCCTCCAGTCTTCTTTCGGTCTATCCCATAATAAGACAATAGATAACATGGTGGGCCGGTCGGCCGAAACCATATAATAATTTATGTTGGATTTGTCTCTTTTTTGGGGTTTCAAGTTCACGAGGACATAGGTCTTTATCATGTGACTTTTCTCATATAAACTTCAGATGGAATTATAATCGTTGATGCTTATTTTAAAAATGGTTTTTAATTACTAACATTATTTTTAAATGATGGGGATTCGTCTCATGACAAAGTATCAACCTAAATGAAGTTGAGTATACATGAAAAGTGTTTTCTGTTGTTAAATTTATTGTAAAAATTTTACAAAAATATGATTTTAACAAATATATATTTTTATAATTTTAAAATAAATTGGGAATTTTCATATTTTTTAAATAAAATTCTGTTTTTTTGAATTATCATTTAAAGTATAAAAAAATTAGTTATGAGTCAGATAAAATATTTACCATTAATTTTAGTTTGTCCGTGTCACTATTTAAGAGCAGGCTAACCGCGTGTGCCTATTTTGTAATAAGATTGAAATATTTTAAAGTTAAATTACTAAAATAAATATTTTGAAATAATTTAATAATATATTTTTAAAATATTGGTGGAACCTGAATAAGCCATGCGTTTGGTAGCCACAAAATTCAATCCAACTTTTTTTAACAATTTTAATTGCATTACTCCATTCCATTCCACTCCACCCCACCAATACTTTTAAGGAAAAAAAAAAAGAGAAATGGATTAGTTTATATGAAAATGTTTGGTTTCTTTTTCTTTTCAATAGCATTGCTCGTAATTTATTTATTTTGATTAAGTAAAGCGATATTATATTTTTACGATAAATAATATGATTCGAACTCTTACAATATATGACAACATGAACATTTTTAATTACTAGACCAATTAATAAATCTCACAATTGCTTGTAATTTATTAATTATACCAGTGTTGCAATGGGGGAAATTACTCAACTATTGTATTTGAGTGTTTTTTTTTTCAAACTATGACACCTTACTTTTTATTTTTTAATATATAGTACTTACGACAGTAAAAGTGAAGTTAACATGTTTACCCACCGACTTTATTATTTATATCAATTTTTTATTTTAAAAAATTTAAGTCCGGTGACACTCCGGCTAATGCAAACATGTTAGGTGAACTAAATTAGCATACGTACAGTGAAATTAGTATGTATGTATGTATCCCGTTTTCAATGTTTTTTTAGTAAAAACTAAGATGCACGATGAAATTGGTATACAAGTAGCCCGATTTTACTTTCCACTATAGTAAATGCTATTCATTAAAAATAAAATTACGGGTACAATACTTGAAAAAATGTTTTTTCTTTTACTGCAATATTAAAAAAGCTGCTTTTTTACACTAAAAAAAGCCTGTTGCAATGCAATAAACATGACGCACTAATAACCTTAATATTGTGCTAAAGTGCGAATCTAGTCACCCATTACATTATCAATATTTCCCCATTACATTACCGTTTACAATCAGAGAGAGAACTAACTATTAACATATAATCGAGTTTTCACTTACGGTTAATTGTATCAAAACGATTTATCAACATTATGACCGTAATTATTTTATTTAAACGTTAATTTTATCAATTCTTATACTGTTTTGACTCAATTGTCATACTCAATCCAATTTTTTTTATATATATATATTTCGATACAATATATTATTTCAAGTTTTCATAAACAACCCTTGACACCTATAGCGATAAGTGATGTGCAGTGAGTGCTTAATCTTATGTAAAAATTATAGATGCCGGCTCCTAGACTCCAAAGTCCCTGGAGAAGGACCACATATTTAAACCTCATGGATTTTCCCAACTCTTGCTATCATAATTAATTTTGGGTATTATAATTACAATGCTAAAAAGTGTGTTTTGCAATATCATAATTAATTTCGGGAACATAATTAATACCTTTGAGTAAGTTTTAGAATGTCAAAAAAGTGTTTATTCACCTCATGAATAATGTCAAACACCCAAAAATTAAATTTAAAATCATGTCTAGAAAAGTATTTCTGAGGTGAAATTATATTTTTATATTAAAATATTTAACTCTAATTAGTTATCAAAATGCACGCAGAAAATATTGACCTAGCCGCTGCTCTCCTCTTTTCCTTTGCAGCACCGTTTGTTTTTATTTTGTTCTTTCGTTTTATAATTTTATACTAGTTGTCGACTATCACAGTCTTCCTAATCTTTTTTTATTTGTTTCTCTATAACATATTTTTTGTTTTTTTCTTGTTATTTTTATTAAAAATAATTTTGTAATGTTTATATGTGTACAATAAAAATATAAGGAAAATATTTTGATATACAAGTTCTTCAATTTTAATATTTAAGGGTTTAGTGTATAGATAGTAGAATTTAAGATTTATGGTTAAAATTTAGAGTTT
Organism: Hibiscus mutabilis; assembly: GCA_019671005.1. Lineage (NCBI taxonomy): Eukaryota > Viridiplantae > Streptophyta > Magnoliopsida > Malvales > Malvaceae > Hibiscus > Hibiscus mutabilis. The sequence goes on along the minus strand of JAGYYJ010001835.1, from coordinate 32,400 downwards.
AGGGTTTAGGGTTTAAGATTTAAGTTTTAGGGTGCTAAGGTTTGGGATTTAGGTTTTAAATTTTATAGAAGGTTGTGTAATTTTTTTACGCAATTTGTATATCAAAATATAACTCAATATATAAAATTTAATTGGATAAAATTTTGATACACAAGGCATTTTTTAAAACCTTTAAATTTTAAACCATACAATCTAAACCCTTAAACGTTAAACGAAAACTCTAGCCCCGAAAACTAAAAGGCACATGTAAATTAATGTTTTCACAACTTGTATATCAAACTTTTATCTAATTGTAAATGCCATACGATAACAAATGAATACTAAAAATGTAATTTTTTTCAAATATATTTTCAAACGCAAAAATCAAAATTATTATCTTTTAGACTAAAAAATATTTTTCAAACTTATTTTTTCTTAAAAAATTACATGTTTAAAATTATTTACGACTCCAAAAAGTAATTTCAATCCCCAAAGGCAATTTTCAAATGGTTAATTTGGATGCCTTGTAATTAGGCTATAAACTAACCGAACGTTTAGCTAATTGTTTATTGAAAATTTTGTTTATCTTTATTTATTTATTAAACAAACGGACATGAATAAAATATTATGTTCGTTTAATTAAATGAATGAACATGAATAGGGTTTGTTCGTTCACTTACGTTAATGAACATTCGGTAATTCGTTCGTTTATATGCGTTTAAAATTATTAACATATGTCCGTTTATATTTATTATTTTTCATAACAAAAGTATTATATTTTAAAAAATTCAAGAACATATATTAAAAATATGAAATAAAAATAAAAAAATTAAACAATACTCGATGTACGAGATTCTAGATTTCTTACAAAAAAAACCTAGACCTTTTATTAGGGGTGTAAATGAACAGAGTGTTTGACGAACAATTTGTATAACGTCCGTTTGTGTTCGTTTATTAAGCTAAATAAACGAGTATGAACAAAAGTTTTATGTCCATTTAATAAACGAACGAACACGAACAAATGTGTGTTCGGTTCCTTTATGTTCACGAATAAGCTCGTTTATATGATGAAAATGCTTGTGGTGTATTTAGATACTGCTTTTTGTTGTTGTTAATGATGTTATATAATTTCATGTTGAAATGTAAGTTTATTTTGTTGTTTTTGTTTTATTTATTTATGGCGAAAGGTCAAAAGTTGCTTCCAACGTTTGACTTTTTTGTCACTTTAGCCCATGTTCTTCTTTTTTTTGTGCAAACAACCACCTAATGTTTCATTTTCGTTCAAATTTCACCATTGTTTGATGGAAACCGTTAGTCAACTAACGATTAAAACTTGAGGCTGGCGTGGCATGTCTGCATGGCATGAGGAGATGACGTGGCAATGCCATGTGACACTTTGCTGACATGGCTTTTAAAAAAATTAATTAAATTTTTTAAAAATAATTATTTTTTATATATGTATTTTAAAAAATAAAATATCTTGATTTTTTTAATATTTTTAAAATAGTCCTCAAATCTCTAAACCCCCAAATTCAACCACTCCCGTCGACGTTGGCCGCGTTGCCGGCGACGAAATGAAGCGTCTTCCTCTCGCCGAATGACTCACACGCCGTTCATCGTCCGTTCTATCGCTGTTCGTCGTGAATTGTTCAAATGAACCATTCGACGATTTCGCTTTTGTTCGGCGTTTAACATGGCGTCGGTCAATTTTCGGTGACGAGATGGTAGGGTAAATGATCGTTATGGTTCAACGACCGATGTGGTAGGCGGCGGCGTGGCAATCAGTGGCGAAATTAGCTCAAATCGAGATTTGAGTTTGGGGAGTTAGAGATTTCGAAATTTGGGTTATTTTGTGAAATTTAGAAAATTTTAAGGTTATTTTTTAAAAAAAATAATTTTTAAAAATATATATTTTAACAGATCAAATGATGCCATATCAACAAAGTGTCATGTGGCGTTATCTGATTAGTTAAAATATATAAACAATAATTATTTCTAAAAAAATTTAAAAATGTGATGCCAGCAAAGTACCACATGTCATTGCCATATCATCTCCATGCCACACAAACATGCATCGTCAGCCTGAGGCGTTGACCGTTAGTTGACTAACGGTTTTCATCCAACGAGAGTGAAATTTGAATGAAAAAAAAATGTTAGGTGGTTGTTTGCACTAAAAAAAGAATATGGGTTAAAGTGACCGAAAAGTCAAACGTTATGAGCTACTTTTGACTTTATGCCTTTATTTATTTATTGTTAATTTAGTTAACATTTTTTAATATATAAACGAACACGTTCGCAAACACTTAAACGAACACGTTTGTGAACACCAAACAACCGAACATCACCTTAAAAATAAATAAACGAACAAGAACACAATATTAAAATTTTAAACAAACACGGATCGAACATGAACACTTTTAAAAATAAACAAACAAACAAAAACATAATTTTGTTTGTTCAAACTCGGTTCATTTACACCCATACTTTTTATCTCTCCATTCAATGTCACCGTTGCAGCTTATATTAATGAATTTTCTATGGTTATTGTTGTTGTGATTTATGTTCGTTGATTAATTTAACGAACGAACATGAACGAGCACGAACAAGTTATATTCCTTAACGAACGAACATGAACAAGAAATTAAATTCATTTAGTTGTTCATTTTTATTCATTCAATTAAAATTAAACGAATAAACATAAACATATCATCATTCGTGTTTGTTCGGTTCAATTACAAGCTAAATTTTCCGGGAGATGAAATCTATAAAGAACAAAAGAAGCCAGGGCCGGCATCAAATCCAGTTGGGTTTTAAGCCCATTTAGTGGAGTCTTTTTTCAATTAGCAGAAACTGAGGTTCATTTCCATCAACATTTTCAGTATTCCGCTTCTGCGTCTTTGCGAATCCACTCGTTTCATTCTAAGGTACAGTGTTTGTTTTTTCACTAATCATCTGTTTTACTTTTGATTATTCTCTCCAAAACCTTTAAACCCTGATTTTCACCGGAACTCTGGGTTTCTTTTTTGTTTGGATTTCTTTTGAACTAGAAAATGGCTTTCTTCAAAAATGCAAAGCAACCACTTGGGATCTTATTGTACAACACCAGACCGGGTACTTGCAGTCGCCATGGATACTCTACTCGGGTAAGCAAAGGAGCATCTGTTCCTCAATCTACAGATACCAAACCCTCAAAAACTGCTTTTTCGTATTGGGTTTCGAGAAGATTCAACTCTCAGGCAGCTTCTTCTGCTGAGCAAATGAGCCTCATAAAGCAACTCAGGGAAAGAACAAGTGCTCCCATAAAGGATGTCAAGGCTTCCCTTGTTGCTTGCAATTGGGATATTGGTATACAACAGAAAATACCCTTTTTTTCCTGTATGTTTGTCTTTTGGATTGGATTTATATTAAAAACCTTTTGGATTATGGTTTTGATTGAATGCAGAGGCTGCACAGAAAGAACTGAGGAAAAAAGGGAAAGTTTTGGCCATGAAAAAGTCGTCAAGGACTGCTACTGAGGGTCTGCTTGCTCTGGCTCAAAATGAGGGCAGGGCTGCTGTAATTGAACTTAATTGCGAGACTGATTTCGTTGCAAGGAATGAAATTTTTGAGTACTTGGTTAGTGGGGATTAGTAATTTCTTGTTTATGCAAAATCTCAGTTGAAGTCTATCCTTGGAAGTTTTTTCTTTTATTCATTTGATGTGAATATTTTATGCTCTCTGTTTCCTTTGTTGTATTGTTGTTGTTACTATTATTGACAGCACTGCATTATTGCTTGTAATTTATTGATATTTTGTTTCATTCAGGCTTTGGCATTGGCAAAGAAAGCTTTGCTGGTTGAAAATTCTTCCCAACAGGTTCCTGGGGTTTTCTCATTTGGGCCTGAGTGTTTAGAGGTGAGAAATTTCTATACAAAAGCTTGTTATTTTTTCTTATTGAACCGGCATGAGATGTGTTCATTTTTACTCTTTTGCTTGTACACAATGTCTTAATCCATATTTATAAGTTGAAATATTCTTTTACTGTTTCATTCTATCTTCAATCTTTGTGATCGATAAGAATAATTTTTATAGGACCTTCTCTAAGCCTCCTAAGGATACATGTCTGGCATTCTTTCTGGGTATGAAAAAATGGACTGTATTTATTCATGAATGCATTCTTGTCTTGTCTCTTCAAATGAAATGACTTTGGTTTTGGTTTCTAAGTGCATTATCTTCTTATTGTTGTAAAAGGTAGTCGTTTGTATTTTTAAAATTTTATTATGAACTAGTTCTTGTTTACACATGTCATGAAGCACTAATTTCTTTTCCCATCGAACCAGTGAGTGAAAGATTTGGTAGGTTAGCCATTAGCATAAGTTACCTATGTTGGTATTTCATTCGTAGTATACATCAAATACCAGTTCCAATCTTCCACTCTTTTGCAACTATAACTGGAATTGCTATGTCTTGAAGTTCCTTGATTATTCAATTGCTACCAGGACTTAAAGCTAAATCTTGACCATCCAAAAATTAGTGGGGAAACAACCATTCAAAATGCAGTTACAGAAGTGGCTGCAATGATGGGAGAGAATATAAAACCCAGGAGGGGTTTTCTGATGTCAACATCGGCACATGGAGTTGTTTCTGCTTACCTCCACAGATGTCCTCAACCAGGTTTGTTTTTGTGCTGTTATCGTATTGCTCGGTGGACAGCATGCTTGCATCCCTGTCCACACCAACATAAAGTGCATTTATCTCCTATCTTTCAACATGTTATCTTAGTTGTGATATTAATGCTTTGCAGGAAAAATAGGATTTGGCATGACAAAAGATACTAATTTTTTATGTGGGTGTAGGTTTGGGTCGAATTGCAGGAATTTTATCTCTTGAAGTTGAGAATGAGATTTCTCAATTGGATGCCATCAAGAAGGTTGGCTCTGAGCTAGCAATGCATATTGTGGCAGCGAAGCCATTATTCTTGACAAAGGAATTTGTGACCTCTGATGTGCTTAACAATGAACGTGAGGTTCTAAAGTCTCAGGTACATGTAATTCCATTATCGGTTGCCCCTATTGTTTGCATATTTGAATCCCATTATTTCATGGATGCCGAGACTATATTTTTCGTTTATGAAAACAATGTTTGGCACATTCTTTAGGCACTAGCAAGGAGATGACAAGAAAGTCATTGTTAGTATAGTTATTAAACTTGGACTAGCCATAGTGGCTGGACCGCGGTTATGAAGTTCCTGTCTGGAAAGGGTCCATACTTGATCAAAGTTTTTATCAATAGACTCCTTTGCTAATTTGTGTCAAGTGAAATCACATAAGGTGGGAATTGAACCCTGGTCATGTGTATTATAGGGTGATGCCCTTTAGATTAGGTCTTGTCATGTGCAGTTAACGACTTACAAGTTAAAAAATGGATATTTTATGTCTAATTAAGTATTTTAGTTGGTATCTATATATGGGCACATATATTCAATTATTGAAAGGTTTCACCTATGTCATATTGAGATGGTGACCCAATGTGACTAAAATATTTTACAGGGTCAGTAACGGGAGCAGGTTTTAATAACTATGATTTCTATGCTTTTGTTCATTTAATGAATGTAAGTAATCCCAACTCTGTAATGAAAGAGGGTTTTATTGGGTCTGTGGAGAAGATTTGTTCAACAGAATATGTTGGCTGTAAATGAGCCACAAAGAAATGAATTTAATTTTTTTTATCTAGTAGTTTGGTTTAGTTCTGGAATTGTTTCGTGGATGATGTACTATTGCCTTCTTTGTGATTTGATGGTTGAGTTTACATATGTAAAATATATCTATTTCCCATTTTCTAGTGTGATTACTGTCATTTGGAATTAATAGCAAGTTACACATATAAAGCCTTGGAAAGTACAAAACCTTCTTGGACATCTGCAAAATACATGTCAATATGTAGTGTCTTGCATAAGATTTGGACGTGTTTCTATCAGTTTTGTCCTGGGTATTCTTTGATGACATGCTTTCTACCAATAAAAAATAAATTCTTCTGAAGTAGTTTTATCTTGATACATCATGTACAATGTAATGCAACTATCCAATCTTAAACTTCATTTATATGAATATTAATATATTTGTATGTCAGGCTGAAAGTACTGGAAAGTCTCAGATGGCTGTAGAGAAAATGGTCGAAGGTCGTCTTCGTAAATACTTTGAGGAGGTTGTTTTTATGGAGCAAAAGTATTTCTTAAATGATTCTTTAAGTATCAAGGTATCCTCTCTGTTGTATTTTAAACTTAAAGTTGCTTTTACTGATCTGAAATTCATTGCTCTGGCTAATTTGCATAAGGGGTTGGGAGTTCAAGGGCTAAAGAGGGATAAATTTAGACAGTTGAGACGTTCAAAGTAGTAGGCCTTGATAGTTAGTACTCATTAGTTGTTGGTGCACTCACTCATTACGGTGCCCACTTTTACCAACCTATGGAGTAGCGATATTTCTTGCTTGGAACGTTCTGTCTAGATGGACGCATTTACCTTCATAGGTGTAAAATTTGAGTGCTTTAAAACACTTGTTGACTAGAAATACCTGTGATAGTCCATGTGCATATGATTTATACAGTATAATAGTTGATTAAAACTTAACCTTGCACCAGACGATTTTGGATAATCTATCGAAGGAAGTTGGCTCACCAGTGAAGATTGGCAACTTTTTCAGAATGGAAGTTGGAGAAGGAATTCAAAGGTAAATTGATCATTAAAAATACTTTTTTTTTTTTCATGTGAGGATCTTTTAATAGTAAGGTTGGTTTGGTTGACCCCTTTTATCAGCTGCTTTCACTTGATGACTCCTGCTATAACTCTTGCTAATTCGGGTCTTTTGGCTCATGCCATCATTATTTTCAGGCTGGAATCGTCGAGTATGGATGAACCAGTTGCTCAGGCTGTTTAGCTCTAGACATAGTTCCATGGTTGCTTCCCTAAACTGATGGCACCGAATGCTGTTTTGTTTTTCCTTCTAAGTTTTCTGGACCTGAGTGTATAACTAGCCAAAAGAATTGCAGAATAATTAGGAAACTGGGGAGCTTCAGCTGTTGCGTTCCTTAAAAAGTGCTTGCAGAAAACTCCAATCGTATCAAAGCTTTTAAGAGTATACCACAATTTTAAGACAATATTGTTTGATATTTTGATCTGTTTATACTATATAAAATTGGGCAATTATTCTATGCACAAGCACTAAACAAGCGTTTTGGTTTTAGGGTTTAGAGTTTAAGAGTTCAAGTATAATACTTTTAAATTAAGGGCTCTTGATAGAATTTTGGTTTAGAGTTAAAATTTAAAGTTTATAGGTTAAAACTTAAATCTCTAACCATATTATCTTAAAACCTAAACTCTAATTCTAAACACTAAATTTTAATCTTAAACCTTAAATTTTAACCATAAACTCTAAAATTTAAACACTTACATCACTAAACATTAAATTAAAATTTTCAAATATAAAATTAAGATGCTTGTAGAAAAAAAAAATTCATATCGTCTGTGTATAAGATAATAATTTTATAAAATTTGGTAATTATTATAAATTTTGCTCTGCTTATAAAAAATGGTATATCATACTAGAGCATTGATCACCCCGATCATTGATAATTTAATATTAAAATTTTAAAAAATACTTAAAATTTCTAATTTGATATTGAATGTTTTAAGCACAAAAATTACTAATGGATAAATGAATCTTTTACACAACAGTTCACTTAAGTGTAATTTTTAACTTAAAAAGTGCAACTTTTAAGGGTAAATTACATAAATAGTCAGGATTTATTTTGGGAATAATGCAAATGTCAAAGAGTAGGAAGGAACAAAATAAACAAAATTCAAATGCTTAAAATCTCGAATTGCTGATGCTAACCTAAAAGAGTTTATTACCATGCAATGTTTAATGTCAAAATGCTACTTCTTGTTGTGTCATTTTGTCAATAAGGGTGGTTTTTTTGTAGCAACTAAAAAAATGAAAGAATATTCTCAAAATAGAACCCTTTTAGGAATCCATTATGTTAGACATAATTATTATTATTAATTACATACAAAAAGCTGAAAAACCCTAAACCCTAAACTGGTATAAGAACCACGACCATTGCGTTGTAAATGCTGTCATCCAACTTATACGTTTCATCAATTAGGGAGGTGGAGTAGATTCATATTCAAGTTTTTGTATTTCAATAATTATATATCATGGGATTAACTGGATATTATCTGCACAAATGAACTATCGAATAGGGAGAATTAAATAGTAACAGAAGATATGGGCATTCACCTCAAGCAAAGCCTTCCATACTCTGAGACAACAAATGAACCACAATTTCAGCCTGCTACTTTAATTACACCTCGACCTGCTTCATCAATTTTTGAGTTTCTTTGCTGAAAAGAAATGGTTAGAAGGGCATAGAAAGAAATGGGAAAGTATGCTTTGTGTCTCTGAATGTCCCGATCTTCATCTCCATCATGCTTCCTTTTCTGAAAGTATAGGAATACAAACAATTTTATATGGAATTCCATTTAGAATCAACCAAATTTCAAAACAAATAAAAAGCAAATTCATCCATGGAAACAGACAACAGTGCTCAGCAAAATTGCTTAATTCTAGTCTAAAAGAAATAATGGCATTCTTGTACGAAGAGCAGAAAAATAGCCAAATGGTTATAATATCTTTTAAAAACAGCCATGCTAGCCATGACTTCAATGTCTGGTATACCTTCTCATGATGCCTTTTTAAGTGATCAGCACCAGAACCATGATGCTCACTTCTGTCCTTGTCTTTATCTTTATTTATGATGGTGCTTGTGCTTCTTATGCTCTTTATCCTTCTCCTTATCTCTGTCTTTGTGCCTTTTTATGCTTCCTCTCTTTGATTTCCCAGCAATAGTTGGAATCCCTTTTTCACTCTACAGAATAAACAAATGTTAAGAACACCAACTGAAGTGATGGCTATTTAAGAAAAAAAATTGTCAACAAGAATAGTAATTGTTTTACTAAAAAACTGCATATATGTCTAGGACTGCCAATTGGATTAATTGTGTTTAGATACTGGTAATCTCAAAAAGTAAATTTCTTTTTAGGGGAAAAAGAACTAATGGTTTCTCTGATATGGAAAGCCTCATTAAGAATATCAAGGTTAAAAGGCTGCATGCGTGCTTTAGTATCCCTGTTATGGGATGTACTCAGAACAAGCTGCTCCAACTGCATTCCTTGTCCTTTTCTAATTTCAGTGTCTCCCACCACATGATGAAGATAATGTAATCAGCAATAGCATGGAGAGGCAAAAAACACCCAAGGGCCTTCAATTTAATAAAACGAAACCCTTAATTTATAATAATTCTTTTAGCAAATAAAGTTTTATTAATAAAAAATGTTAGATTACACTCTCAAACAACATAAATGTGACTTACAAACATTTAAAATTTTAATATTTTCACTTAAAAAGTGACGTTATTCTTGCATATTTTGAAGCAAAATCATCTCCAATGCTTTGTGTCATCTTTTTTGACTTCCTCAATCAACCAATCAAAACAAATCTATTTAATCTTTATTGTGAAATAGTTTACCAGCAATTTGTGAGTTGAATGTCCTTTAATTTTAAAAAGCTCATCTTCCTTTTCTGAAAAATAACTGATTAGTCAAATAACTTAGATGCAATTGTGGCATTTAAAAACAATTAAAATTTTAAAAACTTTAATAAATTCATTGCTCATTTTTTTCATGAAAAAAGTTCTCTAAGTAATTTTAGATAAAAAACAAATAACTATTTACATCAAAACAGACAAAAATCTTTCCAAAATAATTGCAATAAGATTTGAGATTAACGTCATCCAATAAATGTAATTTATTATAATGAAACAAGAAGCCATCAAATAATGTCATTCTATTTGGAAAATTTTCACTACTAATCGAAAATATGAAATTTCAAACCGAAAATTGAAAGTACATTTTTAAGTATAATTGCGCGCACACACATAAGCTTTTAGAAAATGAGAAATTAAGAGAACCATCTTATTAATCTTACAATTGTCATCATATATATTGACACACATCTTTTCCATCATATTAATTTTCCAAAATACCTATTTTTTAAATCAAAATTTGCTGGTATTTTTTTAAAAAAAAAGATTATATGTATAATAATTTATTTCGAGACTTTTTTTCGGGGTCCTATGCAGTCGAACACCTCATACATGCCCAAAACCACCCCTGGGAAGGGACAAAGGAAGAGGTCTCTTGCAGAAGAAGTCATGGTGAGGCAACAACTTATAGTGAGTTATGAGATCAACAGCACCACCAAGTTCCCTGGTCCTTTTTTTTTCCATACAAACAGATTATTGTCAGTTTAAAAGAATGATAAAAAATGCAAAACCAAATAACTTTACATGATCAACTAATGCTGAATTTTCAATCGAAAAGTTCAAATGCTATTTTGGACCAGAATTGTTGTCAGGTAGTCTATGGATTTTTGTGATTTATACGCATATGCAACATTCATCATGTCTGACTTTCACATAATTTGAGTAACCTAGCTAGACAGCAATAGAGTAGAGTGGATGGTGTTATGGCGATATTAAGTAATTATCTGATGATTATGTTATATAAATGAAATGATTTATTTATTTAAAAACCCTTTAGATTCTTCCATGATGATAGTTTTAAAGCTTTTATTATATATATATATATATATAAAGATTTAAAATTATCAACATGTGTATCCCTTGAAAAAACTAAATACTTTAGACTGAAAACATTATATATTATGCATGAAGTGTCAAATACTTTAGACTGATACATTATCTTTTATGGGGGAAAATACAGTCCAGAAACTTATTGGTAAAACTTAACATGAGTGAATCTTACAGAAGAACTGGCATACCCAGAGGCAGTGTCTGAACCAAAAATATGCACATGGTGGAAAGGAAAGGAACTACGGAAGAAAAAGGAGTCACCATGGGAGAAACTGACTACGGACCGAGCTAAATAAAACAAATGCATATATGTTCCCAAAATGCTTTTATGTCTCATAGATGCTGATCATCATGCTGAAGGCAGTGCTACAACACTTGGTAAAGGTTTTGACCCTTTTTTCAAGTTTCAAAACATCATTTACAAAATATTAAAAATTGTTTATTTTGTAGAGCAGGTTTACAAACGGCATAAAGATTATTGTCATTACAAAAAATCATCTAAATTACAAATGAAGAAAAAAGAATTATTAATCATTCACTTAGTTTTATTAGTTAAAACGAGATCGATAAAGTTGGTGAGAAAACTTTTGCTTACATTTAGGAATCTTCAATATGGAAGAGAAGTGGATGCCTTTAGTAAGAGATGATGAGAAAAACAATAGTCAAAGTAAACCATTGGGAAAATAGAAATTTTGGAAGAAATGCTCATTTTATGACATCTTGTAACAATTCATTAGGGCTTCAAAGAAAGAGAGAAAGAGCCAATATGATAATGGAGTAATAAAAGCTGCAGCATCTACAGTGTAAATAGTATTTTAGACACATTGGGCAACCAAATTATACTTGGATATTATAAATAAAGCCACGACAACCCTCAACCCTGGTTCTATATTATCAGGTTTGCTTTTAAATCAATTTTAGCCTCTGTTTTGGTTCCTATTTCACATTTCTATTTCTGCGCAAAATAAAACAATATGGCTGAGACATGCACAATTAGTTGTTAGCACCACGGAGGGTACTTTTAACCTACAAAAGTAGACGTCAACATGGTCAGATATGATCAACTACAAAAACCAAGATTCTTAATTCCTTTTCTTTGATTTCCAGTTTCCTCATTCAGGCCGAAGAGAGGATAACCCTCAATCCTTTCTGAACATATGCTTCTGTAGCAATATGATAGCTCAAACTTAGAACTTAGAAGCAAAATAAATACAACCATCAAGATATGGATGATACACCAGAGGAGAATGTTATAATATATAAAAACCTAATAGCAGATCAAAGCCTATCTCAACCAAACAAATGCAATGAAAACATCAAAACACAATAAATAAACCAACATTCTAAATACATAGTACCTCCTCCAAATTTCTTGCCTTCAGCATCCATGAGTTAATGGTTCATGAAACATGTATCATTATTAACTGCAATTTTCTAGCCAAAGTCAGGGGAAACATCCATGAAAATCAGGGGAAAAACATCCATGAAAATCAAGTAAAAACATGCATACCTATAATGAGTAGGGATTTAAAGGTTAAAATAGAATTTCCAATTTTTTTTTGAACAAAACCAAAACCACATGCAAACCTATAATGAGTAGGGATTTAAATAGTTCTTAAAGATATTGCAGAATTATGGGCTATGTTGCACCAATACGGATACTTTTTTACGGGACGGGACGAAAAACGACAATTCTTAAAATTATAAGATACTAAAACCTAATAATAATAATATTTAAAAAATCTGTAAGACAAAATACTAATAAAAAGTTAAAGTGAAAAATAATCTTAATTTTTAAAAATAAATTACTCATAATTAAAAAACAACAAATACTCATAAATAATACTATAATTTTTTCTTCATGAAAATAAGGTAGTAAAAAATATATTTAGGGATTCTGTTGGAAAGACTTATGTATAATTAAATAAAGCAGAAAAAATATTTTATTGGGCCCCAAAACAATAAATGAGAAATAAATTTTAAAAAATTCACGTGTTTTTTCACTCCTCCTTCAACTTCTCTTTCTTCTTCAACTTCTCTTGATTTTTTTGTCCGAGTTTTTCACCTGGTTTTTTCGTCTGAGTTTATCTTCACATTGGTCGTTCCGCCTCTGTCGGTGAGGCTGCCGGAATACATGTCGAAGGGCAGCTGCAAATAGCTTTGGGGACGCGTGTGAAGTTTACATGCTGTCCCCAAAACGTTCCCGAAAATCTCCCAACCATCCCCGGTCACTTTCAGCCATACCCGTCAACGTGAAACATTTTCGGTACGTATTTCAGCCGTACCCGTTCCATACCCGTCTCAGGAACATTTTGGGTACTTGAAACGATAAAAGATTATCGTACCCGTATTTCCCAGATTGCGGGTGTCATGGTCGTGATTTTTTTTAAAATTTGCATAACTTATTGTAAAATATAATAATTATTATAATTATAAAAAGTTGTTTTTAATGATATTTAGGGTATTTTTTAAACAAAAATAAACATAAATAAATTAAATTGAATTAAAAAATATTTATAATTGTAAGATAAGAGATTAAATTCTTTACGATTTTATTAAATAGTTCTTTTCTACCGGCAAATTCAAAAATAATATATATATATATGTTCTACCGATGAATACTTAAATTAAAAAAAGTATCAAGGTAAATATCAACAATGGAAGAATTTAATTATAATTATAAAAAATTACTTTTAATAATTTTTAAAGTATTTTCTAACACTTATAAAAAGATTTAATTGAAATGAAATAAGACTTAAAGGCTCAATTGAAAGTTTCATTATGGATTTGAGGACTTAGTTGAAAAATGGAATAAAACAAAACATCTTAATTAAACTAAAAATCTGCCTTAAAGGACTAAATTGTAAGCGTACTAAAACCTTTATGCCTCTCTAAATATTCACTAAAACTTGAACCCTCCTTCCTGCATTTACCCTTTTTAATGTTATAATTCCATCTTCCTCACTCTCTCCCGCGATCTCTGCAACATTCTCTTCCTCTCCATTTTTATCTTCGGCCACCCACCATTCACCGTCCGTGAAATGCACCACACGCACCATTCAACTCTTCGTCCCGTCCCGAGCAGACCCCTATCAGTCATTTCTCCTCCCGTCGGTCGTTAACGAGATTCAAGTAAAAAAACTTTCGACGAACCATCCACGATTGGTCTGATAACGGAGATAGCGTCCCATTATCGCCACGACCGAACGCTATACATTTATTTCGCTTCCGCGACAGCCTGCTATCGTTGTGATTCTGTTGCCCACCGTAGTTTTCTTCAATTGCAGTTTCGAACGGCGATCATAATTTCGCGACCGCACTCGCATTAGCGTTCCGCTATTTAAAACTCTGATAATGAGTACACTTTGCACAAAACTATCACCTTACAACTTTTAAGTTCTATAGCCTACTTTCGCATCAAATATATGGCTTCCCAGTGTAGCAATTAATTTCTTTGCATCGTGTTTCTTTTTCACATAACCAGCTAATATTCTACACGTAACGAACGACAAATTGACAAACTTAAATTAATTTGTTCATAGTTTTCTTCTCATTTTCTCCGCAGAATCGTCACATTTAAATGAATTCCAGAGAAAATGGAAAATAAACGTAGAGGACAGTGACCGGAGAAAATACTAATTCTATAAATAAAGAAAGAAACAGGGGAAACCATCACAGTTTATCATTAAAAAACAATTAAGAAGATGAAAGAAAGCAAGAATACCTCAACCATGGATCGACGCTAAGTCGGCGGGGAACCTTTTCTCAGATCAGGAGAAAAAGCAAAGCGCAGCAAATTCAAGCTCTTTTCTCTTCCTCCAGTACGCTTCGATGCAAGTAAAAGAAAAGCTGCAAGTAAATAAATAAATTCAAACTAGCAATAAAAAAAACCGAGCAAAATTTAGAAAGAATTAAAAGAGAGGTAGAGATATTGACCAGAGCGAAATGGATTGAAATTGAAGCGAGTGAAAGCGTAGAATCGGTAAGCCGTATGAAGTTGGAGAGTTTTCAGGAGCAGACAATGAAAGCAATTAAAAGTCCAACTTTCTTAGGGTTCTATCGGAGCGGAATAACGTCGAAGACTAAAAAAGTCTCCTTTTCTTCCCCTTTCTTTTTTGTCCAAAGGCGGCTCTCTAGTCTCTAGGTAACAATTCAGTTGGTCTTTTTTTTCTTCTAAAAATTATAATTTAAGCACCTAATTATTATTTACAAACAAATATATTATTATTTTAAAAAAAATAATAATTCAATAATTTAATTATTATTTAGGAACAAATATAATATTTTTTTATTTTCTAAAAATAACAATTCAGACATTTAATAATAAATTTAAAAATAAATAAATTACAAATTAAATTATATAACAAATAAATTATTTTGTCATTAAAATTGAAATAAATTTAGTATGATAAAAATCTAATCTCAAATAATAATAAAAGTTCAGAAAGATTGCCTTCGATGTTTGTAAAAGGGTTTTTGGGTGGGGAAAAAAGAGATAGATAGGGGTTAAAGTTAAAGCTGAAGAAGAGGGTAATATCATAGATATTAAAATTGGATTTATATTCGATACATTAGCGATGGAAACTGAAACTTTCCATAAGCGCCTTAGTTTTGAGGTTTAGGGTCTTAGTTTAGCGTATATGAGTTTAGAATTTAGGGATAGTGCTTAGAATTTAGCGTTTATGGTTTAGAATTTAAGGGTTAGAGGTTGGGGTTTATTTTATGGGTAAACTACTGTAATGCTCACTTACGTTTGGGTTGTGTACACTTTTGCTCACCGATTTTAAAAATTAAACTTTATGCTTACTTACGTTTTTGGGGTGTAAATTTATGCTCATTGGAACTTTTTTACCGTTATCATTTAACGGGAATCTAATCTGGCAGGTTAAAAAATAAAATAAATTACACATGTATATTCCACGTGTATAGCAGCAAAAATAAAATAAATAAATTTATTTTATTAATTAACTTTTAGGGTAAAAAACCATAATTATCGAAAAAGAAAAAGGTTTAGGGAAAATAAAGGGTTTTCTCTGAAAAATATCCTCATTGCAGAACAAAATTCCTTCGATTTTAGGCAAAATCGAAAGAGATTGTTGATTACGGTTGCTAAAGGTGTTCTAGTGACCCTTACGGAACGATTTCTGTCGATTTCACAAGAGTATTTAAAGGGTAAGTGTCCGCTCGAGGTTTATATTTTAGTTTGGTTTTTATATTTTGGTTTGTGTTTTTTTCATTTTGATGTTCTTGCTTTGTGTTTCTTAAATTTTAGATTAGGGTATTGAAAGGTTACTGTTTTTATATTAGGGTTTTATATTTTTGGCCTTATTTTGACCGTTGTGTTTTTTTGTTTCTGATAAATTGTGTTTTAGGTTTTTCAGAATTCGAGTTAGCAAAAATGATTGGACCAAGGCTTCGCGAAGAGGGGGATAATATAGTGGATTATCGTAAGTGTCATCTACTTTTGGGTGTTTTGTTTGCAATAGAGTTCATGGGATGTTTTACACATGTTATGTTAGTTTATTGAGACTTTCTCTGCTCCATTTTCATTTTTACACTTGGTTTTGCTCTCAAACGATATGTTTGTCTTTCATTCTCCACTGTTTTGCATGATTCAATAGTTGTATGAATTTTTTTTAAGCACTAAATGTTGAATAAACTATTGATGTGGGCCATTGGTATAATATTATTTCTTTATGTGGTCTATTGTGTTGATGTTTTGTCTGGTATGTTGCCAACAAACTATTATTGATGTTTTGTCTGGTATATTTGGTCTGTTATGTGGTTGGTCTGTTAAGTGGTCCACTATGATTAATTTATATTTATAGATTATTCAATGCTATGTTTAGTACACAGTAGCAACTTTAAAGTAACTTGACACTAAAATAGTAGCAACTTTATAACAACTTTATAGTAATTTTATAGCAATTTTATACTAAAACAGTGACAACTTTATAGTAAAAGAGCAACAACTCATTTAAACAGAAAATGCACTAATGAATTACTAAAATAAAAAAAACTAATGAATTGTATTTATATACTTTACAGCTTCTGATTCAGACAACTTCAGCTGTGTTATTCATTATGATGAGAAGTTCATCTTTTCAACCACTGTGAAATACACCTTCTCATCTGTAAAGTATTTTGACCATGTTGACTGTGATACTTTTCCCATATTTCAATTATGTGGCATGGTTGAAATATTAGGTTTAGAGGGTCCTTTTAATTTATACTGGAGAATTTCGGGTGCTACTTTATCTAAAGATGTTGTTAGGCCATTACAAAGAGACTATGATTGCATGGAATTAGTCAACAGCCTTCCTAAGAATAGATATATTCATATATATCTTCAAGAACCACGTAATGATGAAATTAGTAATGAAGATGAGAATAGAGAAGATGAAGTAGAAGTTGAGGATGAAGTTGATGAAGATGTTGAGAAAGAGGAAAACGTAGAACAATTTGAGATTAGTGATACTGAATTTGAGTTTGATCAAGAGGGATTGTAGCAGGAAAATATAAGAATTAGGGTTCAAAGGCAAATGGATGGTTTTGGGCCTGATGGTGTTAGGATGAACTCTGAGTAAGAATCAGACACTAATAGATCTGATGAACTTCACAGTGGTCATGATTCTGATGGCCCTAGGTTCAGTGAGTTTAATACTGAAATTGATATGATCAACCCAAAATTTAGTAAGGGTTTAGTCTGTTTTGATATAAAGGTACTGAAGGAAGCAATAAAACATTATGGGAGGATCGATAGGGTCCAAGTTAAGCTTAAGGTTAATGATCCCAAGAGGCTTCAATCTATATGTCAGGATACATGTCTATGGAAATTGTGGGTAGCTCCAATGAATCCTAAGGACAATAGAGATCTCACTTGGCAGATTAAAACTTTAGTTGATTCTCATAATTGTTCTAAGGTAACCAATAATAGAAATATCAAATCACGTTGGATGGTAACATACTACATAGAAAAATTCATGGTTGACATTAATTACCCTGTTAGATCACTTTGAAAAGATGTTTATGAAGAATTTGTTACTTAGACGTCACGTGTTACTTGTACTATGGCAAGAAATTTGGCAATTGAAATGATTGAAGGAAATCACAAAGGACAATATGCAAGGATTTATGAATACTTACTTGAGTTGAGGACTACAAACCCTGGAACAACTACAAACCCTAGAATTTATATATCGAATCAGCTTATATCTCTAAAGTTTAATGAAATTTTACCTTTAATATGTTTCTTTTTTGTCATGTAATAAATATGTAATAGATTACCACTGAACAAATGAATGTAAAATGCTTAAAATTTGATTCAAAAACTGAATGCAAAATCCTTAAATTAAACTTGAACTGATCGAAACATTACTTCAAAACGACTAAAATACCTTAAACAACTCTAAATCTCCACCAGCATCACACAATCAGCTTGTGTTCATACTAAAAATAACCCTAAATTTTTATGAACCCTAAAGTCCCATTACATTACTTCAAAACCCACATAATCATCACATATAGAATCAATAGACATGACCAACAAAGTATGAATCTTGCCCTCTCCATCTTCTTCAGTTTCTTTAAGAGGCCAACCAGAACCATTCTTTCACGCGGATTGACAGGTGCATCATACCAAGTAAAAAAAGACAGCCGCCACCCTTCCCATTCTCATAATTTTTACATCCAAAAAACCTCATACTTGGGTTCTCATTAGTCCAAGCAGTGACTAATTCGGCTCACCGACCGCAACGACAAATGCGTGCTTTACTGTCTGTTTCCATCTTCTTCTTCTTTAGAGAATTATTTTAGGGTTAAAGAAAAGGGTCTTTAGATGTTTTGTTTTGTGAATTGTTTTAGAGTTAAGGAAAAGGGGAAGGGAAAGCCTTTATAAGAATTGAGTTTATTTATTTTATTTTTGCTTCCATACACGTGGAATATACATGTGTAATTTATTTTATTTTTTAACCTGCCAGATCAGATTCCCGTTAAATGGTAACGGTTAAAAAGGTTTCAGTGAGCATAAATTTACACCTCAAAAATGTAAGTGAGCATAAAGTTTAATTTTTAAAATCGGTAAGCAAAAGTGTGCACAACCCAAACGTAAGTGAGCATTACAGTAGTTTACCCTATTTTTTAGGGTAATATGATTAAAATTTAAGTTTGAACTTATAAACCCTAAATTATAACCATAAACCATAAATTTTAACCACTATCCCTAAATTCTAAACCCCTAAACCCTACACTCTAAACTAAAACCTTAAACCCCAAAACTAAAGTGCTTATGAAAACTTTTAATTTTCACCGCATGTATCAAATAATTATCCATCAAAATTTACCCCCTTAAACCCACGTACGAATAAGGCAAAATAAAGAATGTTTAGCCTTTTTTTCAACAATGGTATAATTGTTTTCTTGGTACTCTCTCTTTTACTTATAATTGAAAAATGACATTTTATGTTTATTCAGTCTTATTCACATCAAATAAAACTTAAACTTGATCCAATGGCTCACTTGTCGTACTAAACCATCTAGCCAACACTCCGGTAAACACTAAATAATTGACACAAAAAATCCGGGTCGTTAAAATACCTTTTAGATAACAACTTTTGTGACCACCCCACAAACAAATCCCAAAATGATCTTTTTGGCAAACTTTCAAAAGTTCTAATATTGCACAATTCCTTATTTCATCCTTTTTCTTAAATTCACATTCATATTTGACTCTATGTGACAATTTATGAAATGGAACTTAAAATAATAACATGTTTGAGCCATATTTGTGCAGCTCTACAAAGAGCTTCATTCATACATTTAATGCAACTAGTTTTTACATTGTTCAATTGTTTATCAAGGGTAAGGCATTTCCATGAAAAAAAAATGATTATAGGGATGGACATTTTACCCAACCCAGTCCAATCGGGTCATTTTTTGGTAGAAAATCTAAGTTCAGGCCAGGTCATGTTTTTATTAAGGGTGATTTCGAGTCGGGTTTAGGGTGAAAAATATCCGCCCCGCCCCGAGACTAATAATATAATTTTCCCTATATTGTTAGGAATCTTTGCAATAATGCTCCGTCTCTATATATTTTTTATAATTAGGTTATTAAAATTGAATTTTTTTACAATTAGGTCCATAAAATTTATTTTTTTACAATTAAATCCCTAAAATTTAATTTTTTAATAATTCGAGTCAAGTCAAGTTGGGTCGATTTTTCAATTAGGTCAGGTTCGGGTATATAATTTTTGGGTCGGGTTCGGGTGGGCTAAAAACCCGACCCGGCCTGTGCCCATCCCTATTTGATTAGTATTTTTCAAATATTTCCTTGAATATTTGTATTCTTCTCCTTAGTAACAAATAGTAAAATCAAACTAATGAGAATAAAGCGTAAAGTAAACATTACAAATTTCTTACAATATGATGATACATCAGATTCATAGCTAAGCTTCCACGTATTTTCTCAACATTGTCATAAAATCAAACTAATGATAATAGAGTGCAGTAAACATTACAAATTTCTTACTATATGATCATACATTGGATTCTTAGCTAGGCTTCCACGTATTTTCTCAGCATTGTCATAAAATCAAACTAATAATAATAGATAGTAAAGCAAAAGTTACAAATTTCTTACTATATGATCATACATTGGATTTCTAGCTAGGGTTCCACGTATTTACTGAACATTGTTTTTTCTCCCGGATGGAAATTATCTGCCTCCTATCCATGCCTCTTTTGACGTCCCCACTTTAAAATAGGGAGTTTAGGGTTTTGAGATTTAGGTGTATGGTATATTTTTATGGTGTAGAGTTTAGAGTTTAGGATGTGAAAATTAGAGTTAAGGTTTAGAATTTAACTTTTAAATGTTTTTTAGTATAGAGCATAGAAGGGGCATGGTTAGGGGCAGAAGATTTTTGTTCCTTTCTCCCCTCCCTTCCCCTCTTTTCGGTCTCTATTAACTCGAACTCAAAGCAGCAAAGCCACCACTTTTCATCATCTGTTTGAACTCTTTGAAATTAACCATACCATCACCATCCTCATCCACTTTCTGTATCATCCTCTTGCAATCCTCTATACTTCTTCCTTGCTTCAGCCCCAAGGAGGACAACACCGACTTCAGCTCCTCCACCGTGATGAATCCATCTCGGTTTTGATCGAAGACGTTGAAGGCTTCCATCATGTCCTCTTCTTCGTCTCTCTCGTGCATTATGGTCTGATACAATGCACCGAATTCGTCAATGTCCACGAAACCATCCCCGTTCACGTCGATCTTTTCGACCATTTGGATTAGTTCTTTGCTTGGGATAAAGATACCTAAGTTCTCTAGTGATTCGCTAAGCTCTTTGTTCGTAATCTTACCATCTCCATTCTTATCAAACATTTGAAACATCCGACGAAGCTCCGCAGGATCCATTCCTTCCATCACAAGTAATATATATATATATATATTTTAAAACAAGTTGAGAAGAACAAAAAGGAAATAAAGTGAAAGTAAGGAAAGAAAGACGAAAATTGGAATGGAAGATGAGGTAGATAATTAACAAAGAAAATTTCAAAGGTTTGATACGAAGAAAAAGAAAGTTATTAATGCTTCTTTGAGTAAAAGGTGGAGGAGGAAGAGGGTTTTTAAGCATGCATACTAAAAAAAGTTCCATGAAATTAATGGTTTTTGACAATATGCAAAGGTTCTATTTTGGGATTATTTTTTATCTTAGTTAATAAATCTTGATTTAGGCCTAACATTGATGCTTCTTAACGTAATTTGGGGCATTTGAATCCGTTAAAAATTCATATTTACTAATTAAAAATAAATTTAAAACAAATAATGTTTCATCACATCCGAATAAATCTAAATATTATTAAATCTGAAATATCTAACTTCGTAAAAAAATTAGATAGGATGATTATTTTATATCTAAATATTATTAAAATTAGATAGGTGATTATTTTATATTTAGAATGTTTTTAATACATTCCTTCAAATTGGGAAGTCGCAAAGATTCCTAATTAATTCTAATCTATTGGATTATAATAACCAAGACAAAAATCTAAATCAAAATAGTCTTTGACGTATTGAAATCAATACTAATGGGGTGATGCACTAAGTTAGCAGGTAGTGAACAAGGGAAGTGAAATTAGAGGTCAAAGTGGTTGTAATAGTTTTAGGTGGTTCATACTTATAGATTTAAACAAAAAGTTGCTATCAATATGATAGTCGGAGAAGTGAAGAATGAAAAGTAAGGTCGAAAAAGAGTGGCCCAAAAGAAGTTTTCTCACCTACCCTTTTTCTCATTTATACGCACGAGTATCCAAATGATGATAGGTGTAACAATGCATGGTTAATCCCTATGACGACTTACTAACATTCTAGCTCGGCGAATAGACTGAGGTTTCATGAGGTGACAAAGTAGCTAAACTAGAAGTTTTGTCAAAAGTTACATCGTAAGATGACTGAATTACATGCGTATTTAGTTGTGACACATGCTGCTCTGGGGTGACTTATGGAGGCCTTCTTTCCAGAGTGAGTTTTTGTTGATTTTTAGAGGTTTTGAATTCGGAGGCAGATGCTTGGGGTATAACACTTGTCCCTTAGGTTCTAGGAGTGTTATAAAGTTGCACGAGCCTAAGGTTAAAGAAGAAGTATCAGAAGTATTGAATGCGCAGAGACTTGACCGAAAACATTGATATTTCTTGAAATCTTTACTTTTTTATGAATGTCTTTCAATAATTTCTCTAATGATGATTGAGATGGACTCTGACTGATGTTTGAAGAGACGTAAATTTATTGAGAGACATTGATGGATATGCTCTCCATTATAAACTATAACATATATCTCATTTGTTTGTTGAACATTGTCCGCTACTGGTCTACACAACTGTTTTTGTTCCAAACGCTGACATTTTCGTTTTGAAGCTGTGTGGCTCAATGAAGAGTCACATTAATTACCTCGTTTTAAGTAATAATTTAAAAGTTTATTTGTGGGTCACTCTAACAACTCAAGTGTGACACTCATATTTTAGAACGAGTTTAAAGTGTTACAAAGACATCATAAATAAAAATTGATATAAATTCAAGACACAATTATTTATTTATTAAAATTTTCAATAATTTTAATGAATAATTGTAGTTAAATTCAATCTTGTACTTTTAGGATCATATTTGTCATTTATTTTATTAGTAGATTTAGATAAGTTATGAATTATTGTACTTTATTAGTATTGTAGTTTGTTCAAAGATGTTTGTATGTATTTCATCTTATTTTTAGGAACTTTTATTAGAAGTAAAAGTCCAAAAAAAAAAAACAAATAAAGTCAAAAGAAACAAAATAGATAAATGTTTGAAAATTAAAGCACACGAAATGAAAACGATTGTCGGTTCCTTTTCCACAAAGCTTCGAGATAGAACGGTAATTGCCATGAGTGAAAGAGATTTAACTTGGAAATTTAAAGAAGATCAAGAATTTCCCCAAAAAACTCATTTGAATTTGCACTATGCCCTTTTCACGGTGGATCGGTAAGGCGATGATCACTTGCCGCTAGATCTATGACTCTCTGTGGCGCTTCCTCTACCCAAAATCGGTCATCGTCACTGCTTCTTGCTTCCTGGGCCATTGTATGTGCCAATCGATTGCCGCTGCGGGGGATGAACTGAAAATTACAAGCAGAGAACAAACGAGAGACCGCCTTAATTGACCATGTAATGGGTCTGATTTCTGAAAGATCATCTTCGGAGGAGTTTAGCTTACTAATGACAGTTCTTGAATCACTTTCCAGAACCACCTGGTGAAAGCCCAATTCTTGAGCGACCTGGAGACCATGTAGAATTGCCATTGCCACTGACGAAAAGGGGAATAAAGAACATTGAATGATTCGGAAACAAGCCCCCTGAATGAATCTTTGTTCATCTAGTATCACCACTCCAGTGTAAGACTTTTCTGCAACCGCAACAAAGCTCGCATCAGAGTTAATTTTTACCCAACCCGGAGGGGATGAGATCATTGAACTAGATTAGATGGGTTCGGATGGGCTAGTATTACATGAAGGGAGCAAAATTCATCGTAGCAAAGATTTAGGGTTTAGGGTTTAAGGTTTATTGTTTAGGGTTTGAGACTTATGGTTTGAGATTTTAGATTATGGTTTGGAGTTTTTTATTTTTAAATTGATATTTGATCTAAATATTTAAAAAATTTTAAAAATATAATATATATAGAAAATAATTTAATTGATTTTAAATAATTTATAATTATACGTTAAGTCTTTGATATTTTTAATCTTTATTAATTAATTTAATAGCGTTCAATGATGTTGAGCGGTGTTTGTCGAACATGATAAAATTTTTCAAAAAAATAAATCAAATACTTTTCTCAAAGTACCCACTACTTCCATTCTCTCTTGGGGTAGTTATCTCCATACATCACTTTTGATTATTTCTTCTTCATTAAATGTCGCAGACCGAAGACCAACAACAGAATGGTGATTTTTAATTTTTAAGTTGATTGTATATAAATAGGCCTCATCTTTTCTCCATTTTGAAGATCTGCATTGTGTCAACCAGAAAACTTTCACTTTTCTTTGGTTTTTGTGTTTTAACACAGCCCTCACCAATAACTATATATATATGCATTTATGTCAATCATTTTGGATGGAGGCAAATAACTTTTGCATGTAGATCGGAGATGAACATCATAGAAACTGGGAACAATGTCCAAAACCATACAAGTATCTAAGCTCAAAACGTGTGAACGTTGTTGTTGCGGTGAGGATTTCGTATAGTTGGTCTGGCACTTGTTCGGTTTTTTGATTCCCTTTTTGCATTGTTTGCCGCCTCTATCGTGCCAATGTCAAGTATTAACCCTAATTACAAGTAGCACTCTGTACCTAAAATGATAATGATTAAACAAGATTTTATTTTTTCCAAACTATGTAATAGAAACAAAACTGATGGATTTTGCTTTTCTTGTTTTCACACTCATTAGATTTTGATGTATATTTTTCATATATTCCAGGATTGTTCATGTTTTTTAAGCGTGTTTATTTGTAATCCTTTTCACTTCTAATAAAATTCAGTTTCCTTTTCCAAAAAAACATTTTTATCTTGTTACAAGTGTCCAATTACGTTATGTCGAGTATTTGACTTTTTTATTTATCGTCCAGGTTTTTAAGGATATTGAATTCTTAGCAGGTTGGACGTTACAAATGTATGCAGACGTTTGTTTAAAATACAGACAAAAATATTTATTTAAACTTAACATGACCTTTACAGCTTCAAAATTTGTAGCCATCCCGAGGGAAGACATTAAATATGGGAAAAAGTAACAGAAGAATAACAAAGGGAGCTCAGATCAGAGTTCCACCAGGAATCAAAGCATCCTTTACTATCGTCACAATGCCACTCTTTATGAAATATCCATCGCTTTCCCTTGCAGCTTCTTGCACATTGTCCCTGTTAATGATCTGAAATTCCATCCATTTAAAACAATAATACACAATTCAAAAACAATCTCATAATCAATTTTACATAAAATAAACCAGTTTGGGTTCACTTCAGGACTCTTCTGAGCATTCTTGAACTTAATGGCTCTCTTGATGTCTTGTACCCGCTTTCCGATTCCAATCGGAACGCTGCCCTTTCCAGCTAGAGACGTTCTGTCAGCCTCAGTCTGGAGATAGATTATTACCAATGTCTAAAACAATACAATAGACAGAAAGCTAACAAATTTCTGTGTATACTATTACTATTACTACCTCATAATAATCTGCTCCCATCAGTAAGGTATCCTCCATGATTGCACCCACTGAAATGCAAGACCGAAGACCAATGACAGAATGGTGAATTCTGCAGCTCTGCGTCCAACCAAAATACGAAGAGGATTTAGGATTAACTCTCCATTTTTGAAGCATCTGCATTGGTCAACCAGAAAAACTAGCCCCATGGCCATGGAACAAACCTTGATAACACAGCCCTCACCAATGATAATGCAGACTGAGGTCACCAGAAAGAGCGGAAGCCGAGAAGGACAAGTTGGGAGGAGCAGTGGATGTACGGTGGCTCCAAGAAACGGAACAACCATTGATGGATGTCATAGCGGACAACCTGAGTGCACCCATTGCAGCCATTTGTGGTTTCGCGGTTTTACTGTATGTGGAGGGGCAGCTTTATGGATCTCAAGTTTGACGTGATTTTTTCATTTTAGGAAATATTTGACGGGATTTATGTGCAAAAAATAGTAATGATTAACTGGTGGCTGTTATTTCACTCTAACCATCACCTGCATATGATTCGTAATTAACCTTATTAAAATTTTCACTTGCATAAACTTTTGGGTAAACATTAAACTACATCAATGACCACTTAATTATTGGTGATTTTAATTTGATTTTCATACTATAAATGATATCAATAAAATTGCTGGAGTCACAGTTAACGTAAATTTTTATATTTGATGTTTGTTATTTATATATTATATTAATTTGATTATCAATTTATCATTTTAATTTAATTCAATAAATTTAACCTTTCCAATCCAATAGTGACATCAAAATTACAATCAAATATCAATTATCAGAATAAGTGTAATAACCCTAACTTAGATTAGTATGATAAGTCCAATAATAATTCTAGGCTTAAACAGAGGGTTTTGGGTCAAAATATGGCAAAACAAACCGTAAAATTAGAATTAGAGGTCAAAATTACATAGTCAAAGTTAACTGGTAACAGTTAGGTCAGTGGTCAACAGTCAACTGTTCAGGTACGGATCACTGGTCAGATTTGGTCTCGGGTCAGGTTTGCAAATATGGGTCGGGTTCAGGTCGAGGCCATACATTGGTTTTAGGACTCATGCCGGATACTTGATCCTTCTAACAGGTCAGGATATGAGTTTGTAAGGTTGGGTTTAGGTTGGGCATTGAACATTTGGGGTAGAGGTTATGTTGCAGCAACACTATCTGCCTCGATAACTTATGATTATAATCTACATTACTCGAAGAAGAATATACAAAATACACGAATGGAAAATGCCTGTAAAACCATTGTCTTTTGAATGGAATGCAGACATTGAATCTCACTCAATCTTCCATGCATAAAGAAACAGGCTGAACTCGCACGTGTTAATGGGGCTTCTCGTAGAATAATACCTACTCCCGGTGCTGGTATCATCACTGTCCCCTCCATGGCCACTTCCCTCAATGTCACTGTCTGCTTCAGCCGCAATGGGCGTGAATATAAACAACCCGTGACTGTGACCCGTTCCTGGGCTGCCGAACAACCAAACATGCACATCCCACATTACTTGAACCGGTTGTTTATCCACCAAAACCGTCTGGTTTCCCCTGAACTTCCACTGCAAATTCCTAACATGAATCAATACTACCCCGTCCATGCTTATCCGCATTTCAGGGTCTTTCAATCCACTGATCGAGCTCTTTACAACAATGTCGTGTTGTTTTTGCTTCTCGCCAAACCGAGCTTGTGTCGCGAAGCTCTTCTTGGCAAACGCGTTTTCTATCTTGTAATAAAGTAGTGGTTCCACCAATGCCGGTCTCGATTTTGCTCTCTTGAATGCTTTTTTCTTGTAATCCACCAACAATAATACCACTTCTTGATCTGCAACTAGTGCGACAAAATAATCAGAGGTCGGTTCAGGGCGGCTGCTGAATTTAGCGGAACGGAGGTCTCAGTAGACATCAACTTGGTTCCTTTCAACCTTAAAAGATTTATAACCTTTTTTGGTCCAGAAATGCCGAGGCTTAAAATCGATCTTGCAACTGTATTGTAGTTGTGAAGCTCCTTGGGCTTGGGTGGTACTGTCTACGATGACGTTGAGAGAATGGTTCATAAGGTTGTTGCACCACAAAATCTTAACGCATCGCATATAGCCAAGTATATATGTTTGGTAGATCAAGGTGACGGTGGTCTGAGCATTATTATTGTTTACGAGAGGCTGGGGTTCTTCGGTTATTCTCTCTGCATCCATTGTAATGCAATTTGCATGCAGTCAAGGGCTAATCATATATATATATATATAGCTTTGATTGGTTACTAAGAATATAGGCTTTGGCTTGGAAATTTTCAGGGAATTAATGCAAACACATGAGATTTGCAGTTGAAACTGATGCAACCGTGCAGGAAGCTTGTGATTTATTTTCTGGGGAACTGAAATGAACAGAAAACCAGACTTTTTTCCCCATGGATGAAAAATAGTGTCCATTATGTTAGAAGTTGAAAACCGAAAATGGTGTCCGAAACATGAGGGTCAAGACTCGAGGAAATGTGCTCAAATCAAAACCTCCTATTTGCTACATAGAGTCAGTCATTTGCCTACTTAATTAACAACATACAGTTTCAAGGTTTTCCTTGTACTTAATTTTTTGAGTTCATTTTTTTCTTTTATTTAAAAATTTTGCTCCTGTGCCCGTAAAGTAATTTCAGTAATAATGAATAATGTATTTCATCTAAGTAAACCGAGTTTGAGTACCGTATGTATACAGTGTGTGCGCGTTATTAAAAGCTAAAAAAATTAAATAAATATTATCTTGTAATCACTCCAGTATATTTAAAAAAATTGCCCCCTATGCTAATTTCAGTTTCATTTCATCATTAATTGTCGACCTGATAATTATAAAAAGTAAAATAACTTTTAGTCCCTTACATTAACAGGCACACAATCACCGGATGCTGTCATAGTGATCACCTTCCGGAACAAATCCATAGATCAAGGTTTAGTGTTCTTGAAAATGTAAAAAAAAAAAAAAACAATTTCAAAGGGTAATCTAAAAATCTCAACTTCCATCACAAGACCATAATATAACAAGGTAGTTCAAAAGCATTTCACAAAGCAGAGTTGAGCCTAGTCTAAAACCTCAACATGATGCCAAATCATTAAATATTGTACAAGTACAAAATTCAAGAAATGCCACGACGAGACGATACTACCTCGTAAGACAGTTTATTGAAGGCGACAAAGACAACAGCTAAAAGTGCACGTGGATATACCCTGATGTTGCGACGAATTCTCGGACCACATATGCAGGGGGTTTAACTGGCTGCAGTATTGCAAGTGTTAATGCCATCTTTGCAATCGTTGGTCAGTTCATTGAAAGTCTCGATCTGCTTCTTCCCTCTCAAGAAGACTTCTGTATCGACAGAGACCCTCATGTAACCATCAAATTCAACTGGTACTCCTTTGTTAAGCTTTGTTGTTTCTGAATACCACTCACTGTTCTCATCCCAAAGATCCTTGTATTCATCAACAAAGTGAGTTGAATATTTGTCTTTCAAAGGATCAAAGAAGGATGTATCGGGTTCATTTGTTGCAATATAAACATTCCTCCCATCTTCAATCTTATTCTGCAAGGTTGAGATAAGGGCATCAGGAGAGGTATCTTGCGCAAGATTAGGCCACAGGTCCCTGTTCTTGGCCTTCTCCCCTCTCACGATGTGAACAGAGTCATAATCCCAGTTCAACCTTGATGCGATTGCCGACACTATATCCATCAACCTCCTTGATTTCCATACCAGATGCCATGGCCTTTGAACAACAGATTCTGTCTCTCCTTCACAAACCCTGTACCAATAATTATCGGGCTCCACGGATCCAAACTTTCTCATAATCAAAGAATCCTTCACCTCAGAAAGCTTCATTGGCGTCACCTTAAAATCCTCAACGAGATGAAGACTCAAGCCATCTTTTTTTTGCCATTTACTCCAATCTTGCCAAAACTGCTCATGGTCCAACACAGATGCTGCCTCTTTCAGATGCTCAAAATCAAAGTAAAACCTAAAATCCTTGCCTTCCTCATCCTGATTTGAAGAAGTATAAATCGAAGACAAACAAAGTGTCAAATCCATAACCAGAGTTCTATTCAAATATTGTGCTTCACCTAATGCACACAAGAAACTCCACAGATAATGGTTCATGCTCTTGCACCTATCACCACCACCCACATAAATCAAATACTTCCCACGACTAAATGCATTTTCAGACTCGACCACTGGAAGCGAATCGTTCACTGTTTCCCCAACAACAGGCAAAGCCACAACAGCTTGCTCCTGCGTACCAGATGTCTTCTCAAATCCGGGATTTTGATTCTTCTTCTTCTTCTTCCTTGCATTCACACCTGAATGATAAACCCCTATGCTCACCACACTAAGTGTACAATTGTCAGATCTATTAATCACAAACCGCCTATAATCTTTATAAAAAGAAGCTGTCTTCCCTTCCTTAGGCCTAAACCGCCATGCCATATCACAAGTATTCTCCTCAGGCCCCGGAACTGGCTTCCCAAACCGATAGAAGTGTATATCCTTAAAATGCTCAATTGCCTCTTTCATCATCAGATGGAACACTTCTGGGTCCTTACAATCAAGTGGTCCTTTCGAATCACCCTCACATCCGGATGAACTAGTTTCATCCGTACTCGCCTCCTTGATTTCTGCTACATCTGTCACATTGATAAAAGTGGCAAATGCAGTCTCGTTGGCGGCCATAAAGTCCTCGCCGGTTCTAACAACAGTGTTATCCGATTGAAACGTGGCATTCGATGTGGAAGTAAGGAAAGTTGTGATCTTTGTGGAAGGGTGGAAAAGTGGGTCCTCTGGCTCATAAGTAGCAGCTATAATGGTGAAAACTAGGACAGCGATTACAAATATAGTGAAGCAAAGGTTGCCAATCATATGTAAAGCATTTTGTCCTAGATTCTCTGGCCTAAAGCTCCCAGTTCTAGATAACCCAGAACGACCCAACATCTTTTATGTGCTAAAAAACCCTTTGCAATGAACTAAATCTACTTGTTAAGAACAGAACAAAAGAACCCAGGTGACTAAAATGCAAGAATCCAGCAACAAGATCAGGGCTTTACAGATCTGGGTTCATGGAAAAAGCAGCAAGCAACTTAAGAACTTCACTTACCTTTGTCTGAAGATGAAGCCACGGGCAAAGAGAGAATGCAGTGAAAAAATTGAAAGCCAAATTTCCTCACTCGATCTCGATGCGACAGAAGGGAATGAGCTGGGGCTTAGTGAGATTTGCCTCAAGTCAAAAGTGTTTTATATTCATCGGTGCGAGGATCGGAATGCGCACATTGGTTAGGATTGTTACACGTGGGTTATGATTTTACGTGGACGGCTGAGATATGTGGGCAGGCGAATAATTTGAAGGTGATTTTTTGGGTCAAGAAGTTAGCGCTTGAGATGCTCGCCGACAGAGCGGAACAGATCATTAGTGTCACTTATTTTCTTCAACAGTACTAATTAAAGATGAGGGGAGTATACTGCAAAAAAAAAAAAAAAAAATCCGGCAAATTTAGAGTGCGGTTTAAAAATGGTTAATTTTAAAATTTATTTAAAATTTAAAATATTAAATTTTTAGATAATATTTTAGGTTAATTTTTTTTTATAATTTTTAATAAATTTCGATACTTTATTTAAAAACTTAAAATATTATAAAAATATTAAAATTTGTCAAAAATTACGAAAAAATCAACTTAAAATATTGTAAAAAATGTAACATTTTAAGTTTCTAAATTTTTTTAAAACTTATTATTTTTTAGCCGCACCTTAAATCCTCCTAAGAATTATGAGCTTTAATGTAAAGTTATTATACCTGCTTGTGTGCCTATGTTTTGTCATATATGTTTCTGAATCTTCAGAATGTAATATGATGTCCAGTAAAACTTTCGTTTACGCATATTTTTTTGTTTAATTTTTGTACTTAAAAATTATGTTGGACTTTATAGCACATTATTGTGTTTTACTGTTTTACGGATTGACTGTTTTGATTAGGTTTAGAATGGACATAATTTCGCGAGTCTTATTTTATTCTATTTTCAAACAATGTCAATAATTCAATATGGCTTTCTATTTATTATTTTAATTTTGGAATTGTAGCTTTGATTTGTATTCAGACTTTATTTTAATATTTGTTTCGTAAATTGACTTCTCAAATTTGTTCTGGTTTATTATTAATAATGTTTTGAAGAACGTAGTGGTAGGTTTAGGGCATCCAATCTTCAGTTTTTTTTAAAGATTGTTTTATGGAAATGGTGAATTTCAAATTAGTAGTGGAATTTCCTTTTACAAACATTTTTAAATTTATTCTATAGATTAAAATCTAAAATTTTTAGTCTAAAATTTTAACTCTTGAACTTTAAACACCAATTCGTAAAGCTTTGATTATAACCATAAACGATAAATTATAAACCTTACAATTTAAATTTTAAATTAAACACAAACAATTAAAATTTTGTTTTTCACTATCACTATCGGTGTAAGAAATATTTTTCTTTTTAACAAATAATCTATTAAAACTAAATGTATGATGCCTTCTACAACAGATTTAAAAAAAATGTTCAATATCAAAATAAGTGTTCAAATTAACTCGTTTTTTAGGTGTCTAATTCTTTTGTCCAGTTTAGCAATTCAAATTATAATTTTTTTTTGTCTTTTTAAGGTCACAAAAACAGTTATTGTAACAAAAAAATAATAGTTTAGATACTTAAAAAAGCAAAACAAAATTTAAGTACCTAAAAAGTAAAAAGAAAAACTACATATTTAGTACTCCAATTATGCTCATGTTATAATTTTGGTACCCCAACTATTATTTTTGGTAAAATAATACATAACGTTTCGTTTTTTGTTTTATTTTGGTATTTCGACCGTTAAAAACTAACAGAGATAATGACGTGGCTTGGTATGATAACAATTTTAGTCCAAAACACTTATATACATTATTAAA